>JAKSZP010011888.1:0-238282 GCA_022478985.1 Massospora cicadina
GTTTCAGGAAGGTTGCGGGATAACGACCCTATCCGGATAAGGGGAATGGATGAATCTCGATACTATGAAAAGGGGATACACAAATTATAATTGAGCAAATGAGAACATTTGGCGAATCAAGAGGAATCACGCTGAGATTTAATACAAAATGAGAGCAACTCGAATAAGGAAAAGAATATAAGAATATTAAGCTGAGGATGCATCCGGCTGGGGAATTGAGGTATAAAGAGCCTGATGGAAGATTAAAAGGAGATAGTCTTTATGAGGAGAAGGGAAGCGCAGAACGGTCTGCAAGATATTTAAAATAAAGATAGAAATAAGGGACAATAGCTCCATATATATTTATTTAAGTTTTATTTATAAGAATTGGTGATCCTCATATCGTTTTATTGGATGTCTCAGTGGCTATACCCTGTGAAAATTCAACTTGGCAACAGCAGAACTAGACGCTAAGAAATTAACACCCCCCATCCCCCCAAAAGGTCACAACGTTAATGGCGATCAAGCTACCCAAGGCGCACAAAAATGTGGCCCTCATGCAGTTTCTCAGTGGCGGTGCCCTTCCTTTGGAAAAAGGAAAGGGTAATGTAAGTTCAGGGGAATTTCCCCTGTGTTTCGATCAGGCCCTCTTCCCATTTCCAAGCAAAAAGGCTATGAAGGGGGTGGTGGTACCTCACATCACCCAAGGCGATCTCGCCCATGTGGTGGATGAGCGCTGGGTAACAGCCCTCCCTCTTTGGATCCCTCCCCTGGTGCCCACATTCACCTCTCCTGAACTTATTCACCTGATCAGGGAAAATTTGTGCCAAAATTGCCAAAATGAAGTCAATTAGTCCAGAAATGAGTGGAAATGAGCCCGATGATTGGGATCCACATAGATAAAAAGGAATTAAGATTGACTCATCAGCTGGAATCGCCAATGGGTTCAATTTAGTTGACACCTCAATTTTCAAAACTAACCCCCTTCAAAATCGTCAGGAATGATCCCCAATGTGCAGGTAGCAGCATCGGACACCATTGACAACAGTTCAAAGATTTCTTCCAGCGAATTGGGTGTTGCATTAGACACAACGCTTTTAACAAAAGAATGGCCCAGCAACCAGGCATGGGTGGGTTGGGTATCCCAAACCTGTTCCCAACCAATTGGGACCGCCCCTAGGTGGGGTGGCCTTGGGGGATTCCCACTGCTCATTGGGCTAAATGCCATCATGCTAACTGTTGTAAATGTAGTCAAGTTTTGGTTTGGGTGTTCAAGGTTGAGCTGACAGTGACTCGGCCTGCTACTGAATCCTTCAATGTCAGTTCCCAGTTAACTTATCTGTTCCCCATTTCCAAACAATTTGCCAGTTAGGTTGAACTTGAGAGACCCAATCCCAGCTTATTTCCTCTCTAAATTGACCACTATTTAATCAGTCATATCACACTGAGAAAGTTTTTGGTCAATTTTTTCTTTGAATTTTTCATTAAAAACCTTCCACAAAAATTTAGTTTTATGTCAAAAATTAAACCACTTTTCCGCTGACACTCACACACCCCTTGGGGTTAATGGCCATGCTCATATGGTACTTTAAAATGTGTCTGTATGAGATTCTGGCTCACCGGCAATTATTGGTGAAACTACTTTCCAGTTCCATATCCGTCATACCAGCAGCAGTGCCATTGGCATTCTGGTTTGCCATTTGGGTGCTCTGGCACCTAGGCTGGCAGGCTGATCTAATTCTTACTTGCTGTTTGCCTGACAGTTACACCAAGCAGAAAGAAAGTACCCCCATTTTGAAGTCAAAAATGTGAATTTGGACATTCTGAAGTTTGAAAATCGTCATGAGAATAGCTTAGAAACCTTGGTCGCACTATCAAGTCTAGATTTGTATTGAAACATTTAATTAATGAAAAAATTGAACAGGTCCCCTATCACAATTCAACTTAGTAGCTACTTCTCCCTTTCCAACATATAACCCAGCAATTTTCTAATAGTAGTGTGTCAGTTTATTTCTTTTATTATAATCACTTTTGAGTTTATTAAAATTTTATTATCTGGAAATCTGTCTAAGTAGTTTATTTTACTAAGTCTCGCGAAATTTGGCCAACAACTCGCTGATATGGAACCTTTACAACACCTCCCCCAAAGCGCCCACCCAAAGTTCTATGATTCCAGTGGTGTCATGCGGACTGTGGCTAGCCTTGTAGATATTGGCGTATTCACAAAGGAATCCTGGTCTTTCCTTAGCACGCTGGGTTTCTAACGCTTATTTTTAAGTGCAGCAGCCATTTTGTAAGAATATAATCTGGTAAAGCTGAAATATGTTTCTAACCTTAACATATTATGTTTTCTTCCAAATATGCTCAAAATTTAGTACTATAATTAAATACGCTATAATGCTGATTTTATTCAATAGCTTTGATTTTGTTAGACTTTCATTTTACATTTTAATGTATCCCCTCATTTGAGTTAGTCTATAGAGCTTAGCTATCTCAAATGGCCAGCCTTTTTAGAGTATCAAACCAAGTTTTTAATAGCTTTTGAGCATTACATATCTTTTTATGACATTTAGTGCCAGGAATAATTGAAAAAGGATTCAATTGCTAGTCATGATAATAATTACCCCAGTCTACTTTAATTTATATAACTCCATAAACCTACTTTTCTGAATTGAGCTGCGTCTATCCTTGAAGTTTAATAAAAGATATAAGTAACTGGGGTACAAGCACCTCAAGGTAATTACATTCAAAGAGTGAACAGCTTAACATTCTAATACCTGAAGTTACAAGACACCCCCACAAGGACTTACCCAACTGGCAAGATGACAACAAAGAACTAAGTGAGAATTACCCCAACATACTGGAATTAATGAATGGGACAGGGCCAGGCCGCCCAGGTGGGCGTAGGGTGTTAAATCCTAGCTGGGGTTAAAGCTTGATGTGCTAATTTGCACAGGATTTGACAATTTGGCAGTACAGGAGTATAAAACACTTAACTGCTATTGTAAAACTGAGAGATTGTAATACCACTAGAAGAATAAAAATGGGATAAATTATACTAAGAAAACAGGAATTTGAGTTTTAATATGTTTTTCAGTGATATACATGGGGTAAAAGCTGATGAACCCTCTTAATAAGTCAATACTTGGGATTTAAAGTGTTGAGGCTCGAATTTCAGATTGCTTAGTAACATCTGAATTAGGAAATTTTGATACTCGACCTATTGGAGCTCTGAAGCTTCACTTCACTTTGATGAGATGGTTGATAAAGGGCAGGTAGATAAGTCCATGCAGCAAGTTTTGATGTATTTCATAAATCAGTGGGATGTAAAAATTTGGCACTTGGTTGGACTCCCTCTGACCCTATAAAAGGGGCTGGTCTCCGTGGTGTAGGCTGTATTAAAGTGGAAGTGTCCTGGAGAGGTGCTTCTGATGAACTTCCTGAATTTGGCTAACGATTTAGTGTAGTCTGATAGCCCTTAACTCATTTTTCTTGCCAGATTATTATTAAAAGTGTTACAAATTTGAGGGGTTCCATTAGGAATTGACCAAGGTCTTTTGGCCGATTTTTCATCACTTACCTCCAAACCACTCTTTTTGACACATTGGACTTGTAATTGTCTGACATTACCCCCTTCAGGAGTGTTAGGAAGATTAAGGTCTCAGGAACCATCTATGCACTCAAATGAATGTAATTCCAGATGTAAGGGCTTAATGGAATAAACATCCCCTCGCTTATAGGTGATTATGAAAGGCCCTTACATTATGGATCCAAGCTTTTCCTTTCTAAGCATGATTTGGTTGTGGTAGTAGAGTACCAATCTTCCACTTGGAAAGTAGGTAGTGGTGGCCAGAGCTCCTTTAATGCTTGGCCCGCTTTAGTGACTGACTTTTCTAAATTGGTCACCGCCTCAGACTGTAACTTGATGATGTGCTGTGCCAACTTCTTCATAGCTTGATCCTGATCAGTTTTAGCTGAAAACATCTTTGGCTAGTAAAGCAAGCACCCCAGATACTTGGCCATACAACACATGGAATGGAGACATCTTAAGGATCTGATAGTAACTGATATGGTAGTCCATGAGGACACTGGGTAAGTAAAGATTCCAGTGAAGAGGGTCAAAGTTGGTCATTTTCAGGAATTATAAAAACCAAGGTCCTATTTTGCTCTTTTTATGGCACCATTGGTGGATGGATTTATAGTGGGGCAAGATTAGTTTTTGTGCTTCCATGGTAGTTTCGAGTAATTTTACCACTTGTGAGGTAAAGTTTTTTCCATTATCACAAAGGAGAGCCTTTGGGCAACCATGACGCGTAAAGATATATTGGTGTAGGAAGGTGGCAGTGGCCTTAGCAGTCTGAGCGGGGAGAGCAGTAGCTTTAACCCGTTTGTAAAATGATCAATTATGACCAGGATATAATGATTACCCAACAGTGGTCTGAGGTAGAGGCCCTACTACATTTAAACTTATGGTGTGGAAAGGTTGTTAAGGCGTTGTGGGTTGATACTGATCTTGGGTTTTGAAGCTATAGTGTTTTTTACAGGTCAAGCAGACATCCAAAACTTCAGTTACTATTTCTATCATGCCCTCCCAGTAGTATCTCTCTTTTACCACTTATAGGTTTTGTGCACTCCGCCATGCCCCATGATAGTGTGAGACTCTAAGATTACAGGTACGCGCTCTGACGCCCAGAATAGGTAAACCAATTTACTTCTACTTTCTTATACAACTTTCCAATCTCCATCTTTGTGTTGCGGGAGTTTCATGCTAACATCTTTTTTACCAGTTCATCTTCATCAGCCCACTCATCAAGAGTCTTTATGAGGTCATGCAACCTCTCTGCTTCGCTATTGTCAAGATGAAGGACACGCAGCTGCCTCAACCCATTAATGTTCATATGGTGCATACAAGCTTGATGCTCAATGGTCATATTGTAGCGTTGGAGCTGAAGAGCCCAGCGAGCCAACCGCCCAGTGGTATCTTTCATATTCTGCAACTACCTCAAGGATGCGTGGTAAGTAATTACTTTGAATGAAGTTTTATATAGAAAAGCACGGTAGTATTTTTAAATCAAGCAGGACAACTAGGCACTCTTTCTCAGTGACTCTGTAGTTGTGCTCAGTTTTTGGAAGAAATTTGCTGAAGTAGGTCACATGATGATCAACCTTATTTTCATCCAATTGAGCCAAGCTAGCTCGAACAGCATAGTCAGAGGCATCCATGAACAACTTGAAGGGCTTGCCATAATCAGGGTGACGGAGGTGGGCCTTTGTTGCAGAAACTCCTTCAGGGTCTCTAATGCAGCTTTTATTCAGCCCCCCAATGGAGAGGAGTGTTTTTAGTCAAGAGGAGGACAAGGGGTTCGCTGAGCTGGGCGAATTTTGGAATATAAAATGGTAATACTCATCATGCCCAAGAATACCTGGATTTTATGAAGGGTTTTGGGCGCCGGCATTTTAATATTGCTTGACTTTATATTTTAGAGGTTTTATACCATCTTGTGAGATGGCGTGCCCAGGGAATCCAACTTCTTTAAGAAGAAAGTATATTTAGAGAGCTTCAGATTTATGTTGGATGCTTGCAAGCGTTAAAACACCTCCTTTAAATGTGTGAGATGCTCGTTAAACGTCTTGGAGAAGACTGTGATGTCATCAAGGTAGACGATCACATAGCTCAGCTTTAGTTCTGGAATTTGTGATCCATTGCCAGCTGGAATGTAGTAGGCGCATTACAAAATCCCTGAGGTAGCCAAGTGGGTTGTAACAAACCCTCACTTCAGATAAGGGCGCACTTCTCCTGATCCTCTTGAAAAAGGTCCATTTGCCAGTATCCGCTAGTCAATTTCATGGCAAAGAAGAATTTAGACCTATAAATTTGGGCCAAAGCATCATCAAAGCGAGTGATAGGGTAGCTGTCTTTCTTTGTGAGATTGTTAAGTTTGCAGTAGTACATCACTATCCGATGATTTCCATTTCTTCTTTATCAATAGAAGCGGAGATGACTAAGGACTTTGAGAAGGCACCAACAACCCAGCGTCCAGCAGATGTTTGAGCTCCGTCCACATCAATAGCTCCTCAACTTTGGATTTGTGATAGGGTTTTGAGCGGATAGGGCAAGCATCCCCTAACATCAATGGTATGAGTCCAACCTTTCATGTTCTCATAGTCGGTGTCAGAGGTAGAGAAGATGTCGCTATAGGACTCTAGTAAGGTTTGGACTTTATCAAACTCAGCTGTGGTTAGTTCATCGGAGATATGAATGAAAGATAGGGTACAAAAGACTGATCAGCGGTTAAACCTATACCAGCCATAAATACAATACGGTGAACTTGTTTTATTCCTCAAAAGTGATCAACATGCCTCCTCTGATCTCCTGATGCTTTTTTACCACCATATCCTTCTTGGTAAGATTCCCTAGAAGGAGGTTGATAGTTCATTGATAGGCAGGGTCTAGCACACCTAGCAAAACTCTGGGCTTAAAGGACTAACTCCGCCAATGCTGGTTAGATGCAGTATGATGTTGTGGGGGATTTGTAAGGTAATCTTAGTGTCAATTACCCGCTGTGAAACTGCTTTAATTACTACTTTTAATGAAGCATAGAAAAGGATACCCTCAGGGCATCCACTGATTGAGGTAACATCTCTGTATGCCATCCTGACATAGTGTAGTGTAAAGATAAGGCAGAAAAGGGAAATCAACTTTGTAAAAATGCTTCTTTTTATTAAGCTCATCATTTGTCAGAATAAGAGGAACATCATAGTTTAGCAAGGAGGGATAGCCCTGCTTCAAGTTAGTAAACCCTTCATATGCAATCATGAGGTGGGTAGAAATGAGTAGATCATAGGTATTGTTGGCCAAGGCCACCTCTGGAGCTGACAAGATGAGCTTTCCAAAACGAATGGGCAGAGAAGAGTATTTTCCAATGTTGTGGTGTTGTTTGGCCCCTTCATTCCAAACTCTTGTGCATAGTTGAGGTCAGGGATCAACTTAATTTTTACATAAGTTTGGATGACACAACGTTAACAGGGGACCCAGTGTCGAGAATATCCCTAATCTGCACTTCATTAAGAACAATGTCCGCTTTAGTTAGAGTCCCACCTAATTTGGGGGGAAGAGCGAGGACCTCCTTGAGATGGAGAGTAGAGGCAAGTCTTTTAGCAGTTTCAGGGTATTTTCTTAAATTGATTTCAGGGTATGAACACACTGGGTAGATTATATAAATGTGGTGATGAGCTGGTCAGCGTCACTGGCAGTGTCAATAACCTCCAGACCCCTCAACTCTTGCCGGAGATAAGTTTGGTGTGAAACCTTAGTACTTTCCAATCTCTCTGGGTTTAATCAGTTGGGTACCTCCACTTTGCTTGAGGCTCCTAGAACATAATGACTCACATCTTCTCCATCCCCTTCAAATTAATCATCAGATGGGTTATCAATGCATGTTAGGGATCCCATAAGGGGTGAGGTAGGTTCAGGGCTTCACTTATGGTAGAATAGGTCCTGAGGTTGTTCCTCCACCTTACTAACTTTTAAGGGAGGCGTTTGATTTAGGCACGGCTTGATTTTTGACCTTCAAAGTAGTGGGTTTGTGCTGCCTCATGGAGACAGCTTTCAGACTAGAGCTGGCTGGATAAAATGTTGAGGGAGGTAGCGTCGCAGGCGTGGATGCTTTAATTACCCCAGCTTTGGGTTGATCAGTGGCAGTGAGCTTTGGTGAAACAGTTAGTTTAGCTTTTATGTCCTGGACATTTAACCCATTGTTAGTGGGGGCAATTAATACCCGAGAAAGGGTTTTAGGCTAAAGAGCAGGCTTTGAAACCACTTGGGATGGCTGCTTTGAAGAAAAAGATGGGCAGGTAAAGGGACAAATGCTTTCACCAATTGAACTTTTGAGCTGAAGATGAAGAGGAGCACTGCCCCGTCACAGCTATTACCATCTGCTTATTTTTATAGGAAGAAGAAGAAGTTTGTGATGGCAACTCCGTAGGGAGAGGTTTTAAGAGGGAAGCAGGCATAGAAGGGGATAAACTAGTCAGCGTAGATGCTTGGCTTAGAGACCCTTGCATATGGTCAAGCTCATAAATCACAGTCACCTCTATCAAGGCTTCCTTGATACCTTATACACTTTTAAATGAGCGCTTTACAGAAGAGAGATGCATTGCCAAAGAGTGACGGGACGCCAAGAAAGCCAAAATAGCCGCAATAGCATCGTCTAGGGGTAGCACTTTAGAAAGCAATAAAGGTTGAGCTTTAGTGTAAAAGCGTTCAGCAAAAGAAGCGATGGATTCGCCCTGCTGAAGGCTAAGGCACATAAAGGCCTGTTTGTGCCTCTTCAAAAATTTGTAGGGAACAGAATTCCTCAGTGAGTGCTTGCTTCACCTCTGCCCAGGTGCTGAGGGTGGCCATGTGCAAATCATATTAATTGAGCACCACGACTCAAGAAGGGAAAAAGGTACTTGATTCTAAGATGGTCCATTGCCCCTTCAATAGCAACCTTTATTATAAATAGGAAATAAGTAACTCTTCCCTCACCCGGGGTAAACTTGTCCCTAAAAGGGTTTTATGGATACTAAGGAAGGCCCCATAAGGGCCTTGCAAGGAGTGATACTTGAACCTTTTGAGGCAAGGCAAAGAACAAGCTAGCTGGAGTTCAATAGAGGCTAGCTGGGTTTTATTTCCGTGGGAAGGTCAGGAGGGTTACTGACCACACCAACTTCCATTTTTTTTGTGTTTTTTGTGGTGTAAAGGTTCCCCTGTAGTGAGCACCACTTGTCAAAATCCTGGAAGGGGTTAAATCTCACTGGTGCTAATTTTCACAGGATTTGATAATTTAGCAGTACAGGAGTATAAAACTCTTAACCGCTATTGTAAAACTGGGGGATTGTAATACCACTGGATGAATAAAAATGGATAAATTAAACTAAGAAAACAGGGATTTAAGTTTCTATATGTTTTACTAATAGTAGCTGAAAGGTATAGAAAACGGGCCCTCATAATAATTAATACTTAGTATTTAAGGTGTTGAGGCTTAAAGTTAAAATTGCTTAGTGACATTTAAATTAGGAGATAAAGCTACTTGCCCTATTGGAGCTCAGAAGCTTCACTTCACTTTGATGAGATGGCTGATGGAGGGCAGGTAAGATAAGTCCATGAGGTAGGGTTTTGATGTATTTCACCCAATCAGTAAGCTGGAAAAATTTTTTGCACTTAGTTGGACTCCCTCCGACCTTAAAAAAGGGGCTGGTCTCTGTTGTGTAGGCTGTACTAAAGTGGAAGTGGCCTGGAGAGGAGCTTCCAATGAACTTCTAGAATTTGGATGACAGTTTGGTGCAAAAAGCTCTGAACTCATTTTGCTTGCCCATTTATAATTAAAAATCTTACCCCAAATTGATGGTTCTACCGTGAATTGACCAAGGTCTTTTAGCCAATTTTTTCATCAAAAAACTCTGAACCACTCTTTTAATAGATTGGACTTGTGATTGTCAAACATAGGGTTTCTGGGCCCAATAATGTAGTTAATCAAACGATGGTGAAGCTATTTTCTATACTGAGTTTGTGGTGTTGCTGTCATGAACTTTTAATGAAAGGTAGCCAGTGAAGGTAAAAGAGCGAGGGTCAGCAATCTTCATATTGTTGTCCTGACACACTAGCAGAGTATGGAAATGATGTGAATTGATAAACTTGTAATAGTGGATATCCCTCAATATACATATTAGAATAAGCGTCCACATTAGAAGCCTTTTTTAGGTCTTATATGTTTAAGGGCCATAAAAGTGGCGCGTCAACTGTCAATACCTTTAGGTGTACACCATTCTATAGTTCAAAAATGTCTAACAGTAATGACTGTAAGGTTTCCCTACTCAGTATCCTGTAGTTATTATCAGTCCAGATAAAGACTTAGAGTAATGTTTCGATGAGATGATGAAATTCAACCTCATTTAATTAGTCTGGTATCACTTTAAGCTCAACACACTAGTATTAAAGTAGAATTAGAAACGTTTTGTTAAAGTTCTAGTACGTCTAATTAGGGTTAACACTCCGCCTTGCTTTATGGGTTACCAAAAAACTGGTCCTGTTCTAACCCCACTCAAATTTCAGCTATTTTTTGAAAGGTGATAGAGGGGTCTTACAAATTGAAAAATGTAAAAAAAATCATATAGTATCAACACTTATAAAAAGATCTGGACATCATTCATACTTTTGTTTGATTCATTTCCATATTTTGCTTGGACTTTTCTTCTAATTTAATTTATTCCCTCTGAGTTTGTCTCAAGCTCAATAAGCTCTTTTTTAAGCTTAAAAAAGAGCACTTGCTTCTCTTTAGCATTAAGTGGAAGCTCTTACTTGGGTAAACGCTTCAAAAAGGTGCTTAAGATGCCCCTGTTAATTTTAACTAATTATAATGTCAAGTTTCTGGAAGATTGCACCTATAACCATGCTTAATCTGACGCAAAGTTGCACATGATTTGGGGACCACTGATGCAACAGAAAGATAATATAACGATCGCCATTCCTTAAAAATATGTCTTAAGATTTAAACAAAACATCAAATATTTATAATTTCATTTATTTCTGTTAAAGTTGCTTATTGCTAGTTGTTAGGGTCTTCTCAGTGTCTCTCTTAAAAAAGAGTCACACTGCTGAAGTTTCTTCTGTTATGCTTTTCACTAACAGAGTCACACAGCTGTTTTCAGTAAAAAAGTGTCCCTTCTTTACTTCACAGTTGGACCATTTATGCTGATTACAGTCACTACACTATCATCTCTATGAGCTCCACGGCTTAACTGTACTAGATTCCTGTGGGAATTTTATATGACCACATTACTCAACATGGGATTAATTAAGCTTTAATTTATTTAACTTAATGGTTTGCATATTTTAATTTAGCGTTATTTATTAAGCTTTGGATGACAATTTAAATATGTCATCTAGTCAGTGATGATAACCAACTGAATGGTTAATTGTAATTTCATAAGATCATATCCAATTATATTTATGGTTACAATTTTATCAGGGATTGTTACCAACAATTTGGAGATGAGTAAACTGGCTCAAAATAAGCAATTACTCATGGGAAATCGTCGGGTTTGTTAACTGACATGTGGGCTGGTCTGAATGGCGATTTAAATACACTATTCCTCATGAATATCAGCTGGAATATTTCTCAAAATTGAACCAATATCTCTTTTTTGTTGGCTAGGCATGCCGAAACCATTGTGGTTACCATGATTTACCCCTAACACATGTCCTCCCATACTTACGCCTATAAATATTCCCTCATTCTAATATTAATAAACACCTTATAATTGTGAATACTTTATTTTCTATAATAATGTTTACTTCAAGGCAAAGTTGTGAAGAAGTACTTCCTATCTAAGTGTCAACACCAGAGTGAGGCCAAAGTCAAAATAATTCTTATATATTTCTAGAAGTGAGGCTGAAATCACTTATTATTATCTGCCAGAGTAGGGCCAAATATACCCATTTATACAAAATCAACTAAGCTAATTGTTTTATACAATTAGCATGTTTGTGTTTATTTCCAGAGTCAGTAGTTAAGCGAACCTATGTAACAGTGAAATTATATTGCTTTTACAAGTGGTGCTCACTACAGGGGTTGAGTCAAGTTTATACAAAATTTTAACACCAATTATTTAACTGTTATGGAGCACCAAAAAACGAGGAATCAGGATCATCAGTAGCCCAGGGATGAAACATCCAATAAGAGGCGGGTATGCTGGTAGATCCCAAATATATCCATCAACGATTGGACTGAACAAGAATGCTTTAACAATCTACAAACCATTTTTAGAGTGAATCCAAGAAAATTTATCCAGTACCAGTGATATCCTAATGAGAGTATTTCAAATTTTGCTGACCAATACTATGAATCAAAGATTTGTATTATTTCACCACACAACTAATCAGGAAGATCAAAGGTGACACTTTAAGACTTTCCTAAACTTTATACACTTTGATGTTAATGTAATATTTGTAAAGCATTGGTAATATCAGCTATTATATTATCAAGTATGTGCAGCCAACTACCCAAAACATGAGAGCTATCCAAGTACAGCAGCAGGCAGTGATCGCTGATCTAGTTGAGTATACTCAAAACAACAGTGTATAAAAGCAGGCATTAATGTGACAATTAGATTTCAGTTTCCAGCAGATTCACACTAGCATGGATTCCACATCTCAGTGTGTTCAACAATCAAACACCCAAATTAAGAATCTGGTGGCCAAGGTGAATACTAAACTTTGGGGGATAGTCAAAGAGATTATCAACCAAATTGGGTTCAATTACTGATGGACACATGATTTGGATAAACACTGCCAATTGGCTGTAACGGATCAGCTGGTACCTGATCTGTACATTGCTATGTATCAGTTAGTACTAGACCCAAATATGAAATTTATAAGAAGAAACATAAATAAAGGGGAATAGGAGCAAGGGAAATTTGTCAGTCCAAAGCTGAAATGCATCAGAGTCAATATGATGTTGGACTTACAAGAAGTTCAGATGATGAATCCATGGGCAATGGAATCTTTACCCAAGATGTGCTGGGTGGTTCAGAAGAGCTTGGCATAGGGGAAAGCTTATTTTATATTTGCAAAGCACTATTTATTTTGGGATAGGCTGGCTTGATTAGCCAGTTGAGTCTTCTATGATAAATCCTAAAATCAAATAAAGATTTGTTGGTGAAATTGAAAAGAGTATATTATTTTAGAATATAATAATTGGATTGGAAGACATGGGCTCCAATAGTGGGTATGGTGTGGTGTTGGCGTGGATCTCGGTATCCTCCTACAGAATGTGGACAGGGATCTGAGTGCACATGGCATTGGCAAAACTTGGCGGATGGGTTCAGGGATTGGCTTTGGCAAGCTGGTTCCTAGTAGAGTCATTTATGTGGCTCTTACTTCCCTATTTCCTTATGGGATATTGGTGTGAACCCATTTGTTACATTAGACTCAACCCAACTTATTCTTGGTTTGGCTGTAAGTGGAAGGAGGTGTATGTTCTGGAAGGGAAGGAATGGAATGGCTGTGAGTCAAAAGTGGTGGATGTTTCAGAAGGGGAGGAATGGACTGACTGTTAGTGGAAGGAGCTGGATGTTCAGAAAGGGAAGGAATGGGTCTACAAAGATCAAAATAAATGTCACAAGTGAAGTGTCAGGGGTGGTTGGCTCAAGTGTCTGGAGGAACTGGGAGTGAAGTGTACCAGGGGTGGATGAAATGGTGCAGGCCATGGCAGATATCAAGGATAATCAACGGAGGAGTATGGCTCAGGCAGTGGCCCATCAGGAGCAGCAAGCGGAAACCCAAAAGGCGTCCAAAGGAGCTGTGGATGAGTTGTACCAGGGGGGGCAGATGAAATGGCGTTAGCCATGGTGGATATCAAGAGGATTCTATGGGGAAGTGCAGAGCAGGCGGTGGCCCAGCAAAAGCAACAGGCGGAACCACAAGGAGCATCCAGAAGGGCCATGGACAGAGTGTGCCAGGGGTGGATGAGATGGCACGTGCCTTGGCGGATACTGAGGGAGAGCTATTGGGAATTTTGGAGTGGATGGTGGCCCACCAGAAGCAACAGGTGGATCCATGAAGAGCGTCTGGAGGAGCCGTGGATGGACTGTACTGAGGGCCGTATGGGATGATATGTGCCCAGATGGATAACAAGGAGAAGTTACAGGGCCATTTGGAACAGGTGAAAGCCCACCAGAAGTGATAGGCAGATCAGCGCAGAGCACCGGACCCATAGCTTGGGAGATGGGCGAAGGGCTGGCTGTATGCCCAAGAAAGTGGAAAGGTGATCTGAAGGAGGAGACAATGTGGCAAATGGGAGAAGTTGGTGCGCAGTGCCCAGGGATGGCCCAGGGATTCCAATCATCACAGGGGGGTGATGCAATGGATCAGGTGGTACCTGATCCATACATTGCTATGGATCAGTTAGTATTAGATCTAAATATGAAATTTATAATAAGAAACCTGAATAAAGGGGAATTGGAGCAAAGGAAATTCATCAGTCTGAAGCTAAAACGCAACAGAGTCAATATGACGTCATACTTATGAGTTGTTCAGATGATGATTCCATGGGGAATGGAATCTTCGCCTGAGATGTGCTAGGCAGTTCAGAAGAGCTTGGCATTGGGGAAAGCTCACTTTATAATTGCAAAGCACTTTTTATTTTGGGATAGTCTGGCTTGAGTAACCAGTTGAGTCTTCTGCAATAAATCCTAAAATCAAATAAAGTTTTATTGGCAAAATCGAAAAGAGTATTTTATTTTAAAAATAAAATAATCAGATTGGAATACTTGGGTTCCAATAGTGGGCATGGTGTGGTGTTGGTGTGGATCTCTGTATCCTCTACAGCGTGTGGACAGGGATCTAAATGCATGTGGAAATGGCAATTTCGGTGGATGGGTTCAGGGATTGGCCTTGGCAAGCTGGTTCCTAGTAGAGTCAGTTATGTGGCTCTTACTTCCCAATTCCCTTGTGGGATATTGGTGCAAACCCATTTGTTACATTAGCTGAATCATATATTGCTAATTTGTTCTGAGCTCAGGTTGCAGCTTTGCCAATGGCCGCTGCCAACACTAAAACTCACATGGTCATGCTCGATTTAATCAAGGGGAGACAGGAGATTAAGAATACCATCAAAGATATGGAGAGAAATTCAAAAATCTTAGTGAGGAAATGAGAGCCGAAATTTACAAGCTTTGTACAGAGATAGAAATTGTCAGTAAGAATGCATTAGAATTGGCAACTCAATCCAAATTAGATTCCTTGAAGCTGAAAGTCATAAATTAGATGCCAAAATGTTCAAATATGAAAAGGAAAATCAAGAACTATATGAGCATTTATTCAATATCAAAAACGAGAAGGCACATTGCAGAAGGAAATTGAAACCATGAAAGCCACTTTAAAGGGGGAAATCAATAAAAACTATCAACTTTGGGAAAATGAATGAAAACGTCTGGCTTGGGTGGAAAAAGTCCTTAAACGATTGGATGATCCTGAAGATTCTAGATGTAATTGCTCATGAGATGAGTACCATGAGGCGAATTTATTTGAGGATGAGTCAGCATCTATTGAAGTAGAAAGTTGTGGTGAAAGTATACCCAACCTGTTCAGAAAATGCCACCATCTATTGCAGCACTTCCTGAAGTTTCACCTGAAACAATTCCAGTGTCCAGCTGAATTCTAATTAGAAATACCACACCAATCATCATTGAAGATTTTAAGAGCACTCCAAAGTTACCCATTTTCCATCGGGATAATGCGCCTGCCTTCTTCTATTTATGTGAGATGACCATGTAAGGCTAAGTGACTGGCAGAAAGCTGTCACTGTCATAAATCGCCTTGATACTTCCTGTCAAAATCTAGTTTTGCCTTACCTTCGTGGGAAGAACTGGAGCTATAAGGAGGCAAAGGAGGCAATTCTGAAAGAATTTGGTAATCCAGACAAGATGTCAGCTTGGAAGCAAGAATTTATGGGAAATTCAGTTAAAGAAGGATGAAACAGTGGGTGCGTTTGCTGATAATTTTTATGAGGAAGCACAAATCCTCAGTGGGGCTAATATAATGACTGATTTTGATGGAAGGATTGTGATGCAGAACGCATTGCATCCTCACCAAGAATTGCACTGAATGATGTCATCCACTCTTACTAGCAAATACACCATTTTTCCAAATGACAGAACATTTAAAGGTCTTGTCAGCAACGTTTGAAGCACCACATCGGACATACAAACCAAATAACCAGTCAAATAATAAAGGTCCAGGACTATTCCCTGACAAATCCAGAGATTTCAACAATTGTGGGAATCAAGATAAACAGTATGAAGGATCTAGACCATATAATAAGTCTTAGTTAGCTTGTAATAAGTGTGGACATCCTGGTCATTTCGCCAATAATTGAGGACAATGCAAACCAAAGGTTCAGGCTAATTTAGTCCAGCACAAGGAGTAACAAGAAATTTCCAATGATCAGGGAAAAGACAATGCGGTCTAGATGGGGGGCAATCTAGAACTGCAGGTGACCAAGTTCCCCCAGTTAAATTATCCAAATTGGACAAGTCAGATCTATTTGCGGATGAGCCTGAGTTAGATCCTCTTCATCAAATTGTCTATCAAGATGTAAATGCAATAACAAGTTTAAAATCGAAGTGGATTGCCCCCAAAATTGTAAAAAAAGTAGCTCGCCCATATAGCTGAAAAATAGTAGAAAATGTCCAAAATGTCGAAGATGAAAGCTATTTATTGAATGCCAAGTTAAACGAAGTCAATGTATTGATTCCAATTGGTACAATTCTAGAACGTTCCCCAAAATATCAGCTCAATTAATTTATACATTGGATTAGGCCAATGAATCTGTCATGCATGCAGTAAACAATAGCTTATCTTATTTTTCCTTGTACATGTATATGGATATTTTGGTAAAACGAGTCCCCATCAGGGCAATAATTGACAGTGGAGCGCCAATCAATATAGTATCCACCAAATTAGTGAAGAGATTAAAAGCCAACATGGATCCAGAGCACAGGAAGCAGTACAGGAAGGCTGGACCTGACCCTACTACTTGCTGTGGGGCCTATAGTGCTCTGCTGCTGTGGTTTGAATCCTTGGTTATATCAGCACTGGCAATTGTCCTGGCTAACCAAAATTTTGATATTCTCATTGGTACCAACTTTATGCGGAAGTATGGGGTCAAATGTGATTTTGAGGAAGACAATTTGACAGTTCTGGGCATACGTTGCTGCTGATTTATTAACTGAAGGGAAAGGCACCCCTTAATAAGAGAAATAATTTCATCAATTTAGTCTATAAGGATGGGATATTACCTGTTGGTTACAAATTAAAAAGGAAGAAAATCCAGAAGTTACCCAAGTATGTAAATGAAAATCATGGAATTCCAATCTGTTCTAAATAAGATGTCATAATTCAGCTGGGAATGCAACAAATTTAGAGGCTGGACTGACTTTAAAATATCAGAACAGTTATACTTGGAAATTTAAGCTCCTTAGCAACAATTGAGAATCAAATCTTGGGTAGCCCCAGGGATTTTAATCCCTGTTCATGAGAAATTTTGGTCCTTTTGGCCAACCTGGGAAAAACTCCAATAAATGTCAAATAGAATCAAATAATTGCATTTGTCCAGTTAAAACCAGTATCAGAGATTTGTTCCTTCCATGAATTCAGATAATTAGATGAATTAGGATTACTAAAGGAAACCAAAGGGAATATCCACATGCTAATTGAAAGGGATCGGTTAGCTGGGTTAATGGAGGGTCAGAAAGATGAAGTTCTGGCCTTATTTGAAAAGTAATGAATTATTTTTGTGCAGGATGACCATGATCTTGGGTGCATGAAGGATGTTTTGCACTGAGTCAATACTGGGGATGCTGGGCCAATTTTATTGAGGCCTATTCACAGGTCTAGAGCAGCAGAGGCAGTTGTTGCCGAAGAAATTGAAAAACTTATAGAGCATGGAATGCTTGTACCGTCATCCAGCCCATGGGCAAGTCCTATATTAATTGTTAAAAAGAAAGATGGATTGAACCGAGTCATAATTGATTACCATTGGTTGAACAAAATCATGAAAAGGACTCATAACCCCTGCTGAGAATTGACAATGCATAGGACCAGTTAGGAGGATCCAAGTTTTTCTCCGCTATGGACTTAATCTCCAGTTATTGAAAGATAGATATGCCCCTAGAGGATCAAGAAAAATGTGCTATTATCACAGCACAAGGGTTGTACAGCTGATGAGGATACCTCAAGTCTTGTGTAATGCCCCAGCGACATTCCAACGGGCAATGGACATGATTTTATCAGATTTAAAGCTGTCCTGTGTCCTTGTCTATCTGGACGATATTAATGTGTTTAGTCAAACGTTCACCAAACACCTACAGCATCTTGAGGAAGTATTCAAGTAGCTGGCTTCTGCAAATCTCAGAATTAAGCCAAGAAAGTGTCATTTATTTAAAGAGGAATTAGAGTATTTGGGGCTTGAAATCAACGCAGAGGGACTCAAGCCCCAAGAACAGTAGATAGAAGCGATTAGAAAGATGTCAGTTTCTAAGAGCGTTCAGGATATTCAAGTCTTTCTTGAAATGGTTGGCTACTATTTCCAACTCATTAAGGATTTTACAAAAATAGCGGATCCACTTTTCCATCTATTGAAGGACCTAAAAAAGGGATTCGTCTGGAATTTTAAGGCTCAGATCATGTTCAATTTTTTGAGGAAACATTTGACAATGAGTCCAATTTTAGGATATCTGAAATTTGAGAAACCGTTTATTATTCAATCAGATGCATCGCTGATGGCAATAGGAGCCATCCCTAGCCAAGTAGACGAAAATGGGGATGAACACCACATGGCATATGTCAGTCAAAATCTGACAAAGGCAGAGAGGAACTATATGGTTACAGAGCAAGAGTGTCTTGTATTTATATATGCCTGCAAGCAATTTCGAGTTTATATTCACAGAACACATTTCAAGGTCATAACTGATAATGCCTCTCTTCATTGGCTTTATAATCATAAAGAACCAGAAGGGAGATTAGCGTGATGGTCTTTAAAGTTGCAGGCCTATGACTTTGAGATAGAACATTGGGCTGGAGAAAAAAATAGAACGCTGATGGGTTATCAAGGTTACCTGTCATTTTTGCTGTGCAAAATTGTGCAGATGACTTATTTTAGCGAAAGATCCATGATGAGTTACAAGAAGAACAGTTGAAATCCAAAAAGCGCTGAAAAAGGCGATGGAGAAAACTGAATTTGTCAATGGCCAATTATTTAATATAATGGACAAAAAAGGCTTTTATTTCCAAAACCTTCTGAACATAAAGAAATTATTCAAGCTGCCCACAAAGTTGTTGGACATGGTGGGTTAAAGAAAACTCTCAAACACGTCAGGCAATGCTATTATTGTGAATCCCTGAGATATGATATTGCCAATTATATTACCTGATGCATGGAGTGTCAACTTCATAAGTCACATAAGAACGTTACAAATTAATGTTTGGTGAAGCCAGGGTTTGCGCGTCACATAGTTTTGATTGATATTATGGGACCATTGAGTTCAAGTACAGGTGGGGTACGTTACATCATAATAGCAATTGACCACCTTATGAGGTGGGTTGAAACCCGAGCCTTAAGCCAAGCAGATGCCCTGAAGACCACCAAATTTATTTTGGAGCAGGTGATATATTGGCATGGGTGTCCTCAGGTGTTACTAAGTGACAATGAGACAAACTTTACTTCATTTGTAATTCCACGCCTGAATAATCTAATCTGAATTAAAGGAGTAATGTCTGCACCCTATCAACTTGAAACAAACAGAGTTGTTGAACAAGTCAATTGTGACAGTCAAGGCGCTGCCTGACCACCACATAGTCCTGACCCTCCCCTAAGGCGGGGATCACAGCTAATAGTACCACACATGATTTACATAAAAATGTAGGGCTCGAGGGCAATGACCCTTGAAAATGGCATTCTGTTGAATCAGATGCTGCAAAATCAATAAAAACTCAAGGCAAAGGTGTCAAAGGTTGATGTAAATGGTGACTGGGCCAACTAGAGGCCGCCAACCTGAATTTCTGAGGTCTCATGCATAGATATTGGCAACAGCAAAGAGCAGCCCAGCGAATCAGGGGCTGCCAAGCCAAATTGTGCCAAAAATGGAAGCGGCATGAATCACGGCATTGGGCAGCTCTATGGATCAGGAGCTGCCAAGCTGAATAACACCAAAAGAGGAAATGATGGCATCGGGCAGCTCAATAAATTAGGAGCTGCCAAGCCAGATCTGCCGCTTGTCAAGATTAAAAAGAGCCACGGCAAAGGGCAGCCCAGTGAATCAGGGGCTGCTGGGCCAAATTATCCCAAAAATGGGAATTTTGGTGATAATGTCGAGATGAGTTCTGACTCATCCTCAATGAATAAAAATATATGCGGAAAAGTTTCTGTAATGCCACGGGTACTCAACAAATGGTCTAGAATGTGCCTAAATGGAAATATTGGAGGCTGAAATTCTTGAAATAGGCCTGCGGATAGCCTGCCACCTGCAGACTCCGCAGGGTCCAATTTCCCCACATTCCCCATTCCCTAATATAAAAACAAACCAAGCGAAGGTGTTTAAGACAACTTCATCTTCTGATATATACAATAAAAACCTTAAAAATCGAAAATAAAATTTTGAAATTTTGAAATCATTTATTTGTGAATTAAAGAAAAATCATGGATTTTGAGTGAATCAACATGGACCATTCCTCAGATTTTGACAGAGCTGTCGCCTCTCTGTATGCTCTCTCTGGAGGCCAAACTGCCCTCCTCAGTGTGAGCATCATCCTTACAGTGTTCCAAGGATAAATAAATTTCTCAACAAGTCAATGAACATGGGACCTCACCACAGCGGCCCTCTCTTGCTTATAGGCCCTCACATGGGCCCTCTTGCCCAACTGCTTTGTGGCAAGGTGGAGAGATCCCATTCGTCACATTAGACGAAGTTCATTCAACATCATCTCCCTTTTATGGGATGGGATGGGGAGACCACATGAGAGAGCCCTACCTGCCTGGTATGAGCACACTACCACTCTCCTGATGGTCATTTTCTCCATCCTGTTCCTGCTGAGGGAAGCCGCTCATCTCCTCCCATCCCAAGGGAATATAATCACTTATGTCCAACACGTTGACACCACATCCAAGTTTAGACAAGCATTCACCCCAGAGGAGTTGAGTGTTATGCACGGTACCTTCTCCCACATTAGATTACAGGCCCACCTTACAGCGGCCTCTGGTGGTACAACGGCCGCGTCCCTCCAGATTGCCCAGTTGATAGCGGACCTACCAAAGAACCTGTCAATCTGGCTTACTGACCTATTGGAGACTCATCCGGCCCTTCCTGCTTTTCTGGAGGACTGCCTCCACCTTGTGGAAAGAGCCGCCACCCCAAACGACTCTCAGGATGCCGCCTGGTCTGCGCTCTTGGCCCTCAGCCAAGGGAAAATGGCTGTCAAGGAGTACACTCAATTGTTACGACCCCTAGCCAAAGCTGCCAAAGTGTCTCCTTCCCAGCTCGCAAGGATGTTCGGACAGAACCTTCGCCCAGACATCCTCACAGCTATGGCCGCCACCCGCCTGGGGGCAACCTTGGAAGAAGAGGTCACTGTTGCTTCCCAGGTAGAAAACCAGTTAGCCTTGGCCCAAGCCAGGGCCCCTGTGCCTGGGAATCACAATAGATTCCACGGACGACGCGCGGAGTCAGAGCCCATATCAAGCCATATGGGGCAACAGGAGCAGGGGGCCCTGGGGAGAATGCCCCACGCCTTGCAGCTCCTGCACCCACTGCTCCCAGCGGCCTGGACGGCCCCACTTACAACCTTCGCCCAACCCTTCCCGCATCTTGTCACTCAATAAAGGAAACGGTTCCTCCTACCTGTTTATTCTGTTTACTTTGAAGCGAAAGAAGAAAGAGAAAGGGGCCAAGTTATAAAAACTGTGGGCTTTAGTGGATACCGGGGCTGAAGAAAACTACATGGACCAAGAGCTAGCCAAAAAATTAAGAGTAAAAATGCGAGAAAAGGGTACCGTGACTCTTGCGGACACCTCCAAGTCGTCAGAATGCTGGGAGGTTGATCCCAAGATCAAGCTCCAACAGGGAATCCACCATTTCTGGGAAGACTTTTGCGCCATCCAGAACCTGCCCCACCCCTTCGTTCTGGGCATATAATGGTGGCATAAGTACTCCCCACACTTTGATTTGAAGGAGGGCCAGGTGATGCTTCACCTCAAGGAATGAGATCCTTGTCGTTAGAATTATTTACCTCTGGTAGAAGCAGGCCTGGTTTGAACTCTGTGCACTTAGGGGCGGAGAAGAAACAGATACCGGAGGAATTCAGAGACTATGAGCACCTGTTCCAGAAGAGCGTCGCCTCCCCCTGCAATCCACAGGGCCCCTTTGCATTCTTGTTCAAGTTCAAAGGGGATGCTGAGCTCCCAAAAGGAAGCCCTAGACCAGTACGTGAAGAATATGTTGGAGCTAGGGATGATAGTGCCCTCAAAATCTCCTGTGGTATCTCCCATCCTCCTGGTCCCTAAGGCCGATGGCGAGCTCCGCCCCTGTGTGGACTACCGCCGCATAGATGCCATAATGGAAGCAGACCCCTACCCCATCCCGCTGATGGCGAGCATCTCACAGATGATTGCTGGGAGTCAGGTGTTCTCTAAGTTGGACCTATTCGACGCTTTCAACCAAGTGCCAGTTGTACCTGAGCATTAACAGTAAATTGCATTCAAGTGCCACCTAGGGGTCTATGAGGTCAAGGTTATGCCGTTTGGACTCAAGAACGCCCCTGCCGTTTTCCAAAGGACCATTGACCATACCCTGGGTGACTTGATCGGGAGATTCTGCGTCATGTATATGGATGACATCTTGGGTTCTCCAAATCTCACGAGATGCACATAGAGGACGTCAAGAGGGTCCTCAATGCACTGGACAAGGCCAACCTGCGTCTAAAGCCCTCCAAATGCGAGTTCTACAAGGGCTCAGTGTCTTTCTTAGGAAACGTTGTATTTGAAAAGGGGACAGCCATCTGCCCAGACAAGCTGACGGCAGCGAAGGAGTGTGCAGCGCCAACGGACAAGACAGGTGTGCGCAGTTTCTTAGGTGTGGTGAATTTCCTGAGGAGATTCACCAAGGACCTCTCAGAAACAGCTGCCCCGCTTACCCAGTTGACCGGGCAAGTCCCTTTCAAATGGGGAGAGGAAGAAGAGTGGGCGTTTCAGGCCATCAAGGAGGCCCTCCTCACAGCTCCAGTCCTAGCGCACCCAGACGCCAATCGCCCGTTCATTGTAGAGACAGATGCGTCAAATTTTGCCATTATGGCGGTCCTACTGCAGACAGGGGAGGATGGTTTGGACCACCCGGTATGCTACTTCAGCAGGAAGATGCTACCAGCAGAAACCAACTACCCTGTCTATGACAAGGAACTCCTGGCAATTGTCACAGCACTGGATGAGTGGCAGATCCTCTGTTGTATGCGCGCCATCCATTCACAATCCAAACTGACCACAGGGCCTTGGAGTTCCACAAGAGCCCCCATAGGATGAACCAAAGACAAGCCCGCTGGCACCTGGAGCTATCTCAATATGATCTCAGGATAGAATATAAGCCTGGGGAGAGCAACCTACTCCAAGACCTACTCAGCCGGGACTTGAGAAATGACCTTCACAAAGGAGGAGCTGGATGAGTTCAACATGGCCGCGATGATCCCTCCCCAGCTGTTTGCATCAATACAGGAGGAACGCGCCAACCTAAATGAAAGAATTTGACAGCCCAACGATGCACCAAATTTGGAGAAACGGTCAGGAGAGAGATAGAGGGAGGGGACCCCAGCGAAGGCTACAAGAATTTCAGGAAGGAGGGAGGCCTCATCCTGCACCATGACTGCCTATGGGTCCCGATGCTCAAGCTTCAAACTGAGGTAATGGAGCTATGCCATGACCGCCCCCTGGCAGGACACCCTGGGATGGGAAAAACAATCGAGCTAATATGCCAAAACTACTCTTGGCTGGGCCTAACAGGAATGGTGAGAGTGTATACTGTGTGCTGCCTTACTTGCGCCCAATCAAAGCCATCCTGAAACAAACCTTCAGGGAAGCTCAAGCCACTACAGATCGCCTGAATGCCGTGGACCTCCCTGAGCATGGATTTTATCACTGATCTCCCAAAATCGGAGGGCTACAACATGGTCATGGTGGTGGACTGACTAAAGAAGTATGCTGAGTTCTTCCCCTGCACCTCTAAGGTCACGGTGAAGGACATGGCCTAAATCTTTGTGAAGGAGGTCTTTTTTCAACATGGACTCCCGGACAAGATCATCTTGGACAGGGTCTCGCAGTTCATCTCCAGGTTTTGGGATCACCTCCTGGAAAATTTAAAAATTAAACCTTGCCGTTCCTCCGCCTACCACCCCCAGTCAGATGGCCAGACGGAGAGGGTCAATCAGACCCTGGAACAGTACCTACGGTGCTACCTCACTACATGACATGATCAATGGATCAAGTGGCTGAAGATTGCACAGTTTGCATACAAAAACCTGGTGCATTCATTGACTGGAATGTCGCCCTTCTTTGCAAACCATGGGTAACACCCACAAATGATGGAGGGATACAAAAGGGGAACAAATCCTGTGGTAATGAGTTAGTGGCTGGAATAATGGAAATTTAGAGATTTTGAGAGCCAACCTGGAGAAGGCGACGGAGGCTCAGAAGAGGAAGGCGGATGTGCATCTCTCAGAGGCTCAACCCCTCAAAGATGGTGACTACGTATTAATAAATGCAAAACACTACACACCCCCAGGAAAGTGTAGGAAGTTTGTACTGGTCAACCTGGGACCCTACAAGGTCATCCAACAGGTAAATGAGGTGGCGTACGAGTTGAAATCCCCGGAAGGTTCATGTGCACACCCAGTTTTACATGTTTCGCAGCTCTGGAAGTATGATGGACCCATACCAGAAAAGCCAGAGCCAGTCCAGTCAGACAACCCAGGGGAGGCAGAATATGAAGTGGAGGAGATTCTAGACACCAAGATCGCTTGCAAAAAGTGATGGTACTTGGTGAAATGGGTCAGCTACCCAATAGAAGAATCCTCCTGGCAAACTGCCGCCGATTGCGCCAACTGTCCCTGGAAGGTGGAGGAATACTATGGGCGTTGGGGGCTCTCCTCTGAGGGGGGTGATGTGACAGTCAAGGCGCTGCCTGATCACCACATAGCCCTGACCCCCCCTAAGGTGGGGATCACAGCTAATAGTACCATGCACGATTTACATAAAAATGTAGGGCTTGAGGGCAACAACCCTTGAAAATGGCATTCTGTCAAATAAGATGCCTCAAAATCAATAAAACCTCGAGGCAAAGGTGTCAAAGGTTGATGTAAATGGCGACTAGGACAATCAGAGGCCGCTAAACCAAATTCTGAGGTCTCATGTGTAGAGATTGGCAACAGCAAAGAGCAGCCCAGCTAATCAGAGGCTGCTAAGCTGAATTATGCCAAAAATGGAAGTGGCATGAATCACAGCATTAGGTAGCTCAGCAAATCAGGAGCTTCCAAGCTGAATAACAAAAGAGGAAATGACAGCATCAGGCAGCTCAATGAATCAGGAGCTGCCAAGCCAAATAACGCCAGAAAAGGAAATGATGACATTAGGCAGCTCAACAAATCAGGAGCCTCCAAGCCAAATCTTCCGCTCATCAAAATTATCTAGAGCCACAGTGAAGGGCAGCCCAGCGAATCAGGGGCTGCTGGGCCAAATTATCCCAAAAATGAGAATTTTGGTGATAAGGTCGAGATGAGTTCTGATTCATCCTCAATGAATAAAAATATATGCGGAAAAGTTTCTGTAATGCCACGGGTACTCAACAAATGGTCTAGAATGTGCCTGAATGGGAATATTGGAGGCTGAGATTCTTGAAATAGGCCTGTGGATAGCCTGCCACCTGCAGACTCCGCAGGGTCCAATTTCCCCATATTCCCCATTCCCTAATATAAAAACAAACCAAGCGAAGGTGTTTAAGACAACTTCATCTTCTGATATATACAATAAAAACCTTAAAAATCGAAAATAAAATTTTAGAAATTCTAAAATCATTAATTTGAGATTTAAAGAAAAATCATGGATTTTGAGTGAATCAACATGGACCATTCCTCGGATTTTGACAGAGCTGTCGCCTCTCTGTATGCTCTCTCTGGAGGCCAAACTGCCCTCCTCAGTGTGAGCATCACCCTTACAGTGTTCCAAGGATATCTTAACCGCTCAACTTTTCAACAAACGTGAGACCTCACCACAGCGGCCCTCTCTTGCTTATGGGCCCTCACATGGGCCCTCTTGCCCAACTGCTCTGTGGCAATGTGGAGAGACCCCATTCGTCACATCAATGGAATGCTCGCTGCTACACTAAGAAAGTTGATCTTGAATAAAGCGTCATCATAGGCATCTTATCTAACCTTAGTAACATTTGCATACAACATTAGTTTTTTTCAGCTATGGGAAAAATGTTATTTGATCTATTATATGGCCATAGGGCAGCATTGTCAACAATTCTCTATTCAGCAGTGGATCTGACTCTGAGGATGGTGCAGATAAAGACATATATCAACTTAAAAATATAATAGTGGATCTCCAGTCTCAAACTTATAGTACTACAATCAAAAGAAGGGTTCAGGCCAAAAAAGCTGATGATAAGAGTCGATCTAATCTTAGGGAATTTGATGTTAAAGAACGAGTAACCTATTGTGATACACATGGGTTCAGTCGTCAAAATAAGCTAGATGCATTATGGTTGGGACCATTTTAGGTTATGTCAAAAATGGCAAATGATGACTACACAATCAAAAATGTGTCTGACAGACATGTGATTAATAGGGTACACACCAAATTTCTTAAAAAATGGAATTAATAATTTTGTTTGAGGTGGGCTGCCCTTGGGACAAATATACTGCATTGATAGAGAGGATAAGGAGTAGGTAGCAACAATATAGGAGTGGAGGACAAAACCCAAGTACTGGGAGTAAAATCTTCCTGCGCATGTTCTTATAGGTCAGGATTACATGATCTAACTTCACTGATTTTCTTGATCAGACCAAGGCATGGTGCGCAAATCCACATGTACTGATATCCTCTTGGCACAGAAATGCAATTAATGCAATTTCTGCCATGATGGGATTTGGGAATTAATAATACTATTATTATTAATAATAATAATATTAAGAATAATAATAATAAGCAGCACTTTTCTCTTTTGTTGCAATCACTTTTGCAACAAAATTTGATTCAAGTCTGATTTTAGTTTGATAATCTCACTGAGGAGATTAGTTTGCACCCATGTTGGGGAGCAGTTGGGCAAGTAAGGTAAAGGGTACAGGTGGTGGCCCGCGACATCCACAGTTTGTAAACGCCCCGATGAATCCAGCGGAATAGACAAAAACAAAAAACTAGCAGTAACCATTTCCCCAGAAACTTTAGCTTGGCAGGCACAATGCAACCAGTACATCAATATGCCGCACTCTCAACTACTCTTGTCAGTTGAACACGGAGTATGGGTGTTCCTGGATATTCAGCAAATGGCGCTATGGGAAAAGTTTTGTGGGATGTACACATTCATTTCCCAAATGCGGTGTACGTTGCAACTTATTCCATGTCATGTGGTTGGCTGGATCTTGGTTTTGAGAGCAAGGAAGCAGCGGATGAAGCTGCTACAGTGCACGTTGTGATAGACCTCAATAATGGGCAGTGGGTCATTGAAACTAAGCACACCAGATGAAAAAATTTCCAAATAAATTTTTCTTACTTTCCTTTCTTCCCACTACAGTCAAACGCGCCATACTAGAACAACACCTGAAGGCCAGGCTCACCATATACAGCGAAATATAATCCTTCAAAATTCTACGCTAAAAACTGATGCCACACCTGTGCACCGGCAAAGCTATTGCAGTACTAACCCCATCTGAGGTGATAGCATATGATCTAACCCAAATCCCACACACCACTTTTGTCAATATTGAGGGGAAGGCCACCCACCCTTTATGGGTCACCGTGGACAGCGCGCCTCCCATCTGCGCCCATTGTGATGCGTTTGGCCACAAGGCACACACCTGTCCCTCCAAGGAGGGCATCACATACCAAGAGCATCCCTTGGCGGCTATGAACACTGAGGAGACCCACTATGAACCAACCTCCAATACAAAGGATGCCTTCCCATGAGGAGCACAAGGTTGCTACTTATTAGTGCACCCTATATCCCCACAAGAGTGGAAGAAGGCCAAACAGGCCCGCAAGGTGGCGGCCAAGGAGGCGGCCAAGGTCGCCTCTGCTATCCCACCCTCCCAACGCCAGGAGGACATTGAGACTTTTGTGGCAGAAGCAGTTTGGGAATCTCTCAACCAATCAGATTAGGATGCCCAAGCCAATTGGGCTGCCCAAAATGAAGTCCCAATTGGTGAGTCAATTTCACCCAACCAATGCGCCCAAGCCTCTATTGGAACTAATTCAGTTTCCAACCTCCCTGCCAAAAATTCCAAATCAAGCGTTGGTGCACCAAAAATGCACGCACTGCAAAAATCTCGTTCTTCAGCGGGGAAACAAAAAGCAAAGGCAAAAGCCAACGTGAACCTGGCTGTTAAAGTTAACCATTCCTCTGACTACATTGCTGCATAAACCTGAGGCGCTGAGAAGCGCCGTGATGACCAAGAGATGGCTGAAGGGCTTGGGTGCCCTTCTCCTCACACCTAAGGTGCAATAAGGGAGCCTTTACTTTAGGGACGTTGAACATTGCTGGACTCAAGGCCTCACCATCCCGGGCTAGGAAACTGAGTTTTTTACAAAATAATTTACCCATGGATATCCTGGCCATCCAGGAGTCCCACTGTCTGCGCAGTTCTGAGGATACATGGACAACCATGCTCCTCCCCTCCCTGTCCTTCTGGTCTGAGCACTGTGGGGTGCTTGTTCAAAAAACAAATTTTTTAAATTTTTATTATCCAAATACTTCCTTAATGGCCAAGTCTTTGTTATCAAATTTTTGTGGGCCGACGTGGTGCACGCTATCATCAACATCTATGCCCCAACCTGTGCACAAGAACGTCAGTAATTTTTCTCATTGGTCAAATCCCTTCCATTACCCCCTGACCCTTTTGTAGTTGGTGACATGAACTGTTGGTTGAACCCATCCACCAACCACTGGCCTTCCTCATCTTCCCTGCAACAGGGTCACGTAGAACTACACATCCTCAAGGCCACCCTAGGGTTGTTTGACACGCTGCCGCGTCATTCTCTGCTGCTCAAAAACATGTCACGCCCACACGTCCACAACGGCCAGTTATGGTCCATGTCCCGCATCAACCTTATCCTCGCACCATTGAAATTTTGTACCCAAATTTCCCATTTTCACACGACAAAATTGATGTCTCTAATCACAGGCTGGTTTTGATAACCTTCCACCTACCCAAACCAGTATCTCGGCTCCAATATGGTGCAAACTTTGCCCAGCCAAACTTGCATCACCAAGATTTTCCACATGGATGGAATCCATGACATTGGCACAGGAGTTTATCGCACCATTTTGCGCTGATCCAATTTCCACCTGGTCTGCCTTCAAAGTGTACACAATCTGAAAGGCTCGCCACCTCTCCTCCCAAAGCTCACGCTCCACCTCAGCAGTCATCTCGCGCGCTCTGGTGGAGATGGCCCACCTGGATTCTAACGTTTCAGCCATGGGCTACAGCCCTGCTTGGGGTTGCAAATGGGTGGAAGTGGCCGCCCTCCTCAACACGCTTGAGTGGCAACACAAACATCAGGTTTGTGTTCAGTACAAAGCTAAACACATCACAGCGGGCAACACATGCTCTGCCTACTTTTTAAAAATTCTTCACACCGCGCCAGTCCATGGCCTGCACACAGGTGTGAAGGCCAGACAACTCTGTAGCGGATACGCTGGCTGATGTGGTGATTGAGATACAAAACTATTACTCTGAATTGTACCAATCCAACCCAATTCCTCCAGCTGAAATGGCGAATTTTCTCAATAATGCACACATCTGCACCGTTTCTCAATTCCCAGAGCTAATGAATTTGATTACTCTGGATGAACTCTGGTCCGCTGTCTGCGGTGCACCAAATTGGAAATTCCCTGGCCCTGATGGCATTCCTTGTGAGTTCTATAAAAAGTACTTCAAGTATTTATCCCCACTGTTGCTTGCCTCTCTTAATCAGAGCCTTTTGGAAACGCGCCTCCTTCCAGGAGGGCAAGAGGCCTACACCATTATGCTCTTCAAAAAATGGGATAAGCTAGACCTGGCCAACTGGCGCCCCATTTCTCTAACAAAAACTGACACAAATATTTTGACTAAAATCATGGCTAACCGTCTAGGGATTTTTGTCTCTGCTACAATCTCCTCAGAACAATTTGGTTTCATACCCAGAAGGTCAATTTGGGACAACGTGCACACTGTGGCCAAAGCTTGTCAATCCACGGCCTCTGGTGCACTTGTATTTTTAGACCAACAGAAGGCCTATGATAGAGTAAACTGGGAATACCTCAGGGCCTGCCTCCACCAATTCTGCCTACCCCCTCGTTTCATCAGTTGGGTGATGCTGCTGACGGAATCTGCCACAATGGCTGTGCATGGCCCTGGTCTCCTCACGGATTTAGTCCGCCCTCAAAGGGGACTGCGCCAAGGGGACCCTCTTAGCCCACTTTTGTATAACTTCAGCCTTGACCCACTTCTTTGGAATGTAAACGCCCACCTTATGGGGGTCCATGTGCAAGGCCAAGCCCCAGTCAAGATGTTGGCATTTGCTGATGATTGTGTGGTCAGGGTGTCTAAAAATCATGATGCACGCGCGCTTGAAGCTCTTATCCAGGTTTACTCCCGGGTAAATAACGCTGCATTAAACACCTCTAAAACCAAAATCATCCTCCTTGGTCAGTATCGAACCCGCTGGGCCTCAGCGCCTGCTCCCAGCCCACCCCATCTGCTAGCACACGCGCTTGCTTACCCTGCCCAACCTACACCGCCCCACTTGTGCTCCCCTTTGTGCCACGCCCTACTGTTGGGCCGGTCTGCCATTTTTGGATTGTGGTTGGAGGCAAGCGGGTATGCCTCAGCAGTGATGGTAAGCTGTATTCTGGACAACGTGACAAAGCGCATCGCCTCCCTCAGAGCCCACCCTACCTTCCTTACTGGCAGGATTGTACTAGCCATCTCTATGCTCCTCTCCAAAGTTTGGTTTGGGTCCCACGCCATCGCCTTCTCCCCAGGTTTCTTCAAAACACTGTATGCCCTTCTGCAAGGGTAGCTTTGGTCAGGCCGCCCACTGCCAGTGCGACTTGAGGTCATGTTTGGCCCTCGCCATAGTGGTGGCATGGGCCTGCTCGACTTTGAGGCCCATGCTGCTAAGATCCTGGGCACCTGGATCACGGCTGTTACCATCCCTACACTCCCAACCCAACACTGGTCCCACGCGGCCCGCTCCAACTTCTCCTGCACCCTGGGCCTTACCAATCCGTCACACCCTCACTCTTTGATAAAGTATCTGGCTTCCCACCCTTTGGTCGCAGGTCCCCATGGAACTGCACCCCACTTCAAATTGAATCCTCCTCTCCATGTGGAGCGCTGAGTGGAGAATTTGTATTTGTAGACACACTTCCCAGAGGGGGCGCCCCTCTCCTTGGTTCACACAGGAGGTACAGGGGCTACCCATTCTGGACGGCTTGATACCCACAAGGCCCCATGTCCTATCCAGGGTGGACTACCTGGACATGATGGACATCCCATATTCCCTTGAAACCCAGAAGACAATTTGGAAATACGCCCACCACCCTCTTCTGCTGCCTCATATCCTTTCTCATTTGTGGCACTGCTTGAGGCGGGTGTACCATACTGCTGAGCGCTCTAACGCTTTACACTCATCCTGTGTTGTGTGTGGCCAGTATGGAACGCTGTTTCACCGCCAGGAGAAGTGCCCTACCTCTAAAGTGATATGGCGTGAGGTGCAATGTCTGCTTTGCCAGGATCAGGCACATCCCTTCAGTTTGTCTAAAACGTGTTTGCTTTAACTATGGTCTCCCCTTTTCGCCCTCCCTCCATGCTCTGGCGATTGCAACCATGTGGACCATCCACACGATTGTCTTGGATGCCATCGCAGGCTCCATCCCCACCCTCCCAGAAGCTGTCCACCAGTTCCAATCACACTTAGTGGACCACTTTCAAGCGTGGATGTTTGGATACCTCCCACTGCGTCGCCGTCAGTTGATCTCCTCCTGGTTCCCAGTTTGGTTCATCAACTCTGACCCCTTCCTCCACACGTGCTCAATTGTGGTTCTGGCCCCTTTACACGTTCCCCCTCCTCCCAATAGTGGCGTTCCCGCTGGCAACAGGAGATAGCATTGGCTTCTCTGGAGTGCCCCCCTGTTACTACATTTCATTTTCTTTGTGTCTTATCAGAAGTGTCCATCCCCTGGTTGGCCTTCCCTGCAATAAATTTAAAATTTAAAATAATAATAATAAGCTAAAAACAATAAAAAACATAGTTATAAATATACATGTTAAAGAAAGTTTTATTATATTTTTTTAAAAAAGAAAAAAAAGAAAGAAAAAAAAAGTGAAAAGGAATTTCATTAAAATATTTTTATTTTTCTATTTTTTAAGCCTCAGGTTGTGAACTATGAGCTCTTCTTTTGATGCCTCTGGGGGGAGGGAGGTTGACCAACGATATTATGAATGAGGCCACCAAAGTCAATCTGTGATCAGATGCTAGCAAGCATTAGAGCAACGCAAAGTTAAGTTTTTTGGACCCAAGGGGAATTTTGAGAATATGCAACAATTGGAAGAGTAAATGGAATGTCTAAATTAGCAAGGTGAGAAACACCAGATTGTGGGGGAAAACAGAAATGCAAGAAAATGCAATCTGCAAATAAGTCCTTATAATCTCTATATGGAACAGGCGCTGGAAGCTGTGTGAAAATTGCTTGTTGACGAGCTTTGTCAAGGACACTTTCCATATGAGAGAATAACAAACAAGGAAGATGTGCAGGTGGCTGTCAAACCATGCCCCAATTATCACCATTAATGGGAGGTATTGCTTGATAGTCCCCACCATGAAGTAATCATGCAGGCAACAAACAGCATCTTGGTGGCAGCAGCTGCGGGCCTCCTGGAAGCGAAAAGGAAAGGAATGGTGGAAATTCAGTGAAGTGGGGAGTGAGATGGCCCATATGCAAAGTATTTGCCCTGAGACCTGAAGTGCATAAGTTGCAGTATTTTGATCAAGCAAATTATCAAGGTCACAAGAAGCAAAAAAAAACTAAGGGCTTCAGGAATTTCCCCCTAAGTCCCTGATACAGAAGTTTAACATGCTCACCATTATCAATTGCTAATTCAGTAGACAAGATTGTTGGTTGATAAAATTGGCTGATTTAAAAAAGGAACTTGAGGAGAATATCTAACTCAATTAGAAATTATTGATCTAAAACAAGGGAAATTGCTTCATTGTGCTCATGAGCAACCCCTGAATTCAGAACTGATGGAGCTGAGTCCAACAATTATTCAATATTGACCTTGACAGAAGGGGAAATTGGAATTATAGGCTGAGAATTTATTAAGGAGATGGCCAACCCTATTTCTTCTTCAAAAATAGGTACCATTGTGGGAAGCACAGATGAAGAGATAACCAAATCAAGTTGAAACAGGGCATTAGACCTGGAGGATGGGAAAGAATACCTGTCATGGAAACGGCAGAAGAAGTTTAGACCAGCCTGCCAGTCAGGATGCTTGAGCACCCAAAAGGCAAGCCAGAATGCCAGGGGCATTGCCAACCGTGTGACTTGATATGGAGCCAAGAAGTGTGATACAACAAAGTGGTATCATAAACAGCAAGGGCAGGATTACTCACTGGATCCAATTGGCAACAGAGGGAGCCATGGTGACCAAAAGAATTGGTAATGTCCACCCAAAATGTGGGGTGATGGACCACCAGAGAAATGCCATCAGGGATGCAGTATAAGGGGAAAAATAACAGATAAAAATTTCTTTTAGGTAAAGTTTTATTGGGAAAGGAAAGTAAGAAAATAGACCAACAATCTTTTCAGTGCCTTTCAACTTATTAAATAGTGGTCAATTGGTGAAAGCGTGGTCAGGATCCACAAATTTGGCTATATTGGCAAATTGGATGGTAGAGGGGGGTTTATTCTTTGGGAACCGTCATTGCAAAATTCAGCGGTGGGCAGAGTCTCTGTCAGTTCGACCTCAAATGTCTGGACCAGGGGTTGATTATGTTTCTGATGGTTAGCATGACGGCGTTTGGCCCAACGAGTGACAGGAATCCCCCAAGGCCATCCAATATAGGGATGGGACCATTTGGTTGGGAATGGGTTTGGGACAGCCAACTTGCCCGCACTCAGTCAATTAACCATTTGTTTGGTCAATAGAGGCCCATCAGGCGCAATGCCCAAATTACTATCAGAGGGCTTTGAACTCTCGTTGATGGCACCCAATATTTGTTCTGCTGATTTTGGGGTCGAATCAGAACCATCAGGCGATCCAGCTGATGTTTCATTCTTCATGCTTTTACAGCCATTCAAATTTTGGCCATCAGCCCAATTGCCGCCTGAATTAGATCTGACAAATTTCAGTTTGATAATCTCAGCACAGATTTCACTGATTCCCTGCAACAGTTCTGCCAAGGTGAGTGAGGAAATTGGGGGTAGGATCTGAAGCGGGCGAGCTGTCACCCATCGCTCATCAACTACATGGGCGAGATCGCCCTGGGTGATGAGGGCACCACCATCCTCTTCAGTGTTTTCTAACTTGGGAATGGAAAGATAGCTTGATCAAGGGCCAAAGGACACTCCCTGAGACTTACAATACCTCTTTGGGCAGTTTGTGACATTGCTCAAAAAGTTAGGCGTCCATTTCAGATAGATTGGCCAGGATTTGCTTGTAATGTGAAGTATTAGAAGAGGACATTTTTAGCTGATAATCTGGTCAAGTGGGGGGATGTGTGGGAATTTTATATGACCACATTATCCAGCTTGGGATTAATTAAGCTTTAATTTACATAAATTAATGGTTCAATTATTTCATTTTAGCTTATTGATAAAGCTTTGGATGACAATTTAATTATGTCACCTACCCAGTGATAATAACCAAATGAACGGTTAATAGTAATTATCATAGGATCATATCCAATGATAATTATAGTTACAATTTTGTTGGGGATTGTTGCCATCAATTTGGAAATGAGTAAACTGGATCAAAATGGGAAATTGCTCATGGAAAATCGTTGGGTTTGATAGCTGACATGTGGGCTGATACAAATGGCGATTTAAATACGTTATTCCTCATGAATATCAGCTGGAATATTTCCCAAAATTTAACCAATATCTCTTTTTCGTTGGCTAGGCATGCCAAGACCATTGTGGTTACCACAATTTACCCCTAACATATGTCCTCCCATACTTACGCCTATAAATATTCCCTCATTCTAATATTAATAAACACCTTAGAATTGTGAATACTTTATTCTCTATATTAATGTTTACTTCAAGGCAAAGTTGTGAATAAGTACTTCCTATATAAGTTTCAATGCCAGAGTGAGGCCAAAGTCACTAGAATTCTTATATATTGCCATAAGTGAGGCTGAAGTCACTTTTTTTATCTGCCAGAGTAGGGCCAAATACCCATTTATCCAAACTCAACTAAGCTAATTGTCTTCATACAATTAGCAAGTTTGTGTTTATTTCCAAAATCAGTAGTTAATAGAACCTGTGCACCAGTGAAAACCCCTTGGTTTTTACAATTCCTCAATATTTGATTGTTATCAGGACTTCTGTTTTGAATTTTCATATCAACCTCAGGTCAGAACATTTTTCAACAATCCCCATTGAACCATTAAATTATTAATAGTACTTTTTATATCAATTCTAGCATAAAGCCAATAATCTGCTAATTAACAAAATAAGCTTATCATCCAATCATAAATAATTTTCTGACATCTCCTTCCTTGACTGGATGATGAGTCTTTTCAAACATACTATTCAGTTTCCAGTCTCTATATGAAGTCTTTGCCTTCCTGAAGTTGTCACACACACGTTCCACCTTATATTTTTGAAGTATGAATGATAGAGACTGTAATTATGGCTCAGTTCTGTTGATGGAATTCCTGAAATCCGCGGAAAAGATTATATGCTGGTGGTGGATTTGGCTGCTGATTTGGCTCAGGAGGAGCTCTTCTTAGAGCTCGTTGGCTACCTAACGTCTTGGTTCTCCTTATGGGAACTTATGTGGTGCTTTATGTTGGGGTGGAGAGGTTTTAAGGTCCCTGCGTTTCCCATGGTAGTGCATTTCCTGGCAAACAGCTTCATGCGCCTGCTGCTACCACTGACTGCTGTGCATCGTCCAGAGGGGTTGTCAGTCCATCAGTATTATGCTTATTGTAATTGATTCTGATTAGCTAATTTCCAAATCTCATCATGCATAGACCACTTTTTCTCGTTGGAGAAAGCTTCCAAAATAACCAGCTCAACCTCATGCATTCTGGAATATCCACACGTTCAAGGCACTGAATTCTAATAACCTGATCCAGTATCTCCTATTGATTTAGCTCATGGGAAATATGATCCTCTTTCCCCCATATTCAAGTTAGGTTTTGTGATAAAGCGCCATCAGCCTGTGCTTGATTGGCCCAACAGAAGAGATTTTCTGCATCCGCCTCTTTTCCCCATGCCTATCAAAGCTTGGACGACTTCCTTGTGGATTTCCTGGCGCTCAAAGCATCTTTTTCTCCATAATTTGGCATAGACCTCCTGGCTCAGTGCCTGTTGCATATAGTCCCCCTTCATCGCCTATTTCCTACTATCTCAGAACCATTAACAGATGTGGTTTCAGGCCTTGCTCATGGTAGCCCAGGGACGCGTCCATTTTGATGACCAGATTGATTATCTCTCTACGGCTCCTTCCATGGGTTCCCAGTCTTGTCTCCTCTAGCAGCTTTTTCGTGGAGACCTATCCCCTCCCATTGAAAGTTCATCTTCCATCTTTCTGTCAACCACATCTCCTCCAGTGAGATAGCCACCTCTACCTTAGATGGAGCTTAAAGGTCCCAGCAAGGCCAAGATGTCTGCATTGAGTTAAGGAAAAGCAAGCGTGAAAACCGCCAGTTAATGCGCCCAGTTTCCTGGAGGGATCAGAGGTAGCAGAATTGTTTGTGATTCAGACATTAGTGGCAGATTAATCTATTTGTAATTTTCCTACTACAACGCATTATAAGCTATATTCCTTATATATGTATTGATTCTATTATTTATATTTTTTATTATTTTGTTTTTATTATTATTATGTGTATACTTTTCCCCATGCCATTTTATCTCTATTGAGTATATGACTTGAGGAACTTAGCATGTACTCAGTTGTTAATCTGGATGCTCACCAACTCCTTAACTGTATAAGCATCAGCAGATGTCTTCTCTATTCACTTTTAAGGGACCATTTTATATGCTAGTTGGTTTGTACCACCATCCAATCTATCCTGGTCGTGGAACAGAACATGATCTTCTATATTAACCTGTGAAAGTCTACTACGTCATTGTTGATCAGAATTGTGATCTTTAATCTTTTTGGCCAGACTTATTGAATACATTTTAGTATATAGTTTAAACAATGAGTAATTCAAAGTCACCAGATAGCATTCCAGATCCATTCTTCTGGTATTCTCTGAACAGGAGTAGTGAAGGCAGGGCTGGGAGCCTCCTGTAAAACAACTGAAAAGGGACCTTTCCCAGTCACTGAGTGATAGCTGATGCTGTATGAAAAACTACGGTGAAAATGAGGGTGCTCTAATCTAATGGTCTATCCCTCACAGCTTCTTAATATATTCACTAAGGCTCTGTTACCGCGCTCAATGATTCCATTAGACTCTGGGTGGTATGAGGTTGTTAGTTCCCTGAAGATCGCCATTAATTTATTAAAATTGTGGAGGACATGCAAGGTGAAGTTGGTTCCATTGTCAGTGAGTATAATTGTGGGCATCAGTGCTGTTGAATGATGCAATCCATTATGATTTTGGCAGCAGTTTATACCCTAAATCTCCAATTGCTCATGCCACTACCCTCTTCGTCTAATGATTTATTGCTACCAGGATGTGCTTGAAGAGATTTACACATGTCAGCAAGGACCCCATGACATCAATGGATACTGTGTGTCATGTGAACTGGGGGTTTCCTGCTGATAGGAGGTCTTCTGATGTAATGGCTTCTCAACTTGATATTGGTGACAACAGTAATTGTTTCAATAACTTCAAAATAAATGCTCTCCTAGTAATACCGTGGCTGCAGGAACTCTAACGTTTTGTGTAGCCCTCTGTGACCTACGGCATTGTGTGCATTTAAGTTAATATCCAGTCGGACAGAGGGCTTTAGGAAGCTCAACTTAATACAGCCAATCTTTTTGAATAACTCATCATTATCCAGAAGGTATTGGCCTTCATCCCATTAAATGCCCATATGACTTGAGGTGGTTCATTAAAATACTTGCCATAAATCATTTTTCATACATCAATTAGCCCAGGTCCACCATTATAGTGACCATCAGTAACTGTGATAAACAGTTAGCGTTCTGGTGCTTTGCACCAGGGTCGTAGTTTCCTTAAAAATTTGTACGCTTGAGGCTTAAGAGCCCACCATGTGAGGCGTCCATCCAGCTCCTGGAGATTCTATAACCAGCATAAGGAAGCGTGGTCAGTCACAACCCTGAAGTTCTCTCTGTATAGGTTTATCTGGAAGTTGTTTATAAGCGTAAATCACATCTAAACACTCCCATTTGATTAATGTGTAATTTTGTTTATGGCAGTTTAGTCTTCTGCTGAAATAAGAGAGAGGTGCTCCACATCATCTTTGTCCGATTGAGATAGTACAACTCCTAAAGCGGAGAATCAAGTGTCAGTCTGGATGATGAACTCTTTATAAAATTCAGACTTTGCAGCATTGTGTCGTTGGTCAACACCATCCTAAAGGTGTCAAAAGCACAGTGACATTGTTCTGTTCACATGGACATGGCGTCTTCTTTATAAGTTTAAAGAATGGGGCCCAATACACTGAAATTAAAAATAAAGCACTATTAGTAACTTACCAAGCTAAAAAATAACTAAATATCTCATTTGTTACTTGGTTGGACCATCTTACTATTGGCTTCTATATTAACCAGTTGCATCCTAAAATCTTTGGCATCTACTATGAACCCAAGATACTTTAACTGTTACTTGAAAAATAACATTTGCGGGGCTTAATTTTATATTGGACATGAGCCAGTAGAATACCTCCTCTAAATGATTTAAATGCTCTGAAATTGTCCATGAGAAGATACCTTTGTCATCAAGGTAAACGAGGACGCACAATAGTTTAAGTTCTCCTAAGATGGTGTCCATGGCTCTAAAACGTGGCTGGGCGTTACATATCCCTGCAACATTTGAGTGGGCTAGGATAACCCATTTAGTGATTATTGCACACTTCTCATGTTTGGCTTCTTGTAACACAATTCACCAGTAACCTGATATTAATTCCATTGCATAAAAATAGTGGGCGCCACCCAAGAGGTCTAAAGCATCATTTATTTTGGGCAGAATGTATGAGTTTTTGGTGATGTTGTTATGTTTCTGGTAGTAATTATTAAATGGTTGATTCCATCCTTCTTCTTGACAATCAACATAATGGAAGCCCAGGTACTTTTTGATAGCTCTAGCATTCCTTGCTCCAGAAGCTTCCCTATCTCGTCATAAATTACTTCCTCCATAACTTGTGATTGGCACATCAGATGAGACTGGATAAAGGGTGGTCCCCTGTATCTAACTGGTGAACAATGCCACAAAAGCATCCAAAAATCGTGTTCATTAGAGGTAAAGATCTCCCAGTACTTTTCAAATATGCCATCACTCAATCAAGTTATTTTATAATAACCACGCTAAAGTTTCATTGGGACACAATGCCATTTCACCAGCCATAGTTCCTAGTAAAGGTAAAACTCTTCCAGTGACCTAAATTCATGTGAATAAAGGACCTCACCAACAGTGGACAAGCGTAGATAAGCCACCACCTGGTGCCTCTGGACCATCAGCTGCCATTTCTCCAGGTTTTCCTGAAGGACTTTAATTTTTCCATGGCTGAATAATATGATGCCTGGGGCTACATGAGAATTAAGGCGGAATTGTTGATAGGGACTGAAGACCTTTCTGTTTTGCCCCTCTGGTATATCAATTTGAGGCTCTGTGCCTGCTATAGCTTGGTGGCCAGATGGTATCATTATGGCACTCAAAGATTGTAGAGGTATCCACTATACTTTTATATATGGTTAGGGAAGGGCCTAAATTGTTTTTAAAATGCTGGTAGCGTACTGAGATTACATTATTCCATTATGTGAGGTTAACATTGCCAGTTTGGGCGGAATCCTTTGGCACACCACTAGAGGCAAAGTAAACTGGCATCTGCTGTCAAAGAATCTCAAATGTTTACTCAGCCATGTCATCTACTACACCAAAGTGGTTCATGAACGCTGCTCTGATCATCAAGACATTGTTGTGGTTCAGCAACACAATTGCCAGCGAGTAGATGGCTCTTAATCCAAACTGAAGAGGCAGCAAGCTATACGCCGCTACTTAGATGGTTAGTATCGCCTTAACAATCTCATATACCACCTTTTGCTCCACATTGGGTTTCAACGGTAGCTTGGCCATTAACTTCGTTGATACTATTTTAATGGTTGCCCCAGTGTCTATGATCACGTGAAATTTGTTTTTTGGCACAAAAATATCACAATAGGTCACTTGGAAAAAGAAGAACATTGATCTTTTAATACATGTATATCCAATTAATCCTTTTTTCAAGGAACTGCATGATGCCAATTCTGAGCTAAGATTATTCCCTAATAGATAGTTCTATGAGGGTAGTGACAAATACACTTTTCAGTGATTTCACATCCAAAGAGGGTCAAGGTTAATCTGATGAGTCTCGCTCGATATCTGGCAGGCATAGGGCTTTTGGATTTCTAGCAACCCTCATCAGCCGCTGCTTTCTTAACTTGATAGGCTGGTCAGTGCACTTGCATCATCATTGTTTTGATATAGCAGCATGTCGGTGGGGTTACTGGAACTGATGAAGAGCTAAGCTCAGTGGGAATAGGCGGTACAAATGAAGTTGAAGCAGCAGTTCTAGAGTGTACCATCTCTAATCCGCTTGATCTTTTCCTTGATTGTATTGGTTTGATAGTACAGCGTGGACTTTCTACTTGGAGGGGCAGTTTACTGCAAAGAATCCAAGTTGGACGCAGTAATAACATTTCACTCCAGAGGCATCTAATCTCTTAGTATTGCTAAAAGTTCTCAGTTGAGGGTGGGGAAGAGGATTATAGGCTAGAAAAAGGTTGGGTGAAGGATTATAGGTCATTAGAGGCTTGGCAGAGATATAGGCTGGCCATGGCAGGCTTCTTGAAGAGGAAGTCCAGAAACGTCCATGAATGGCTTCCATTCCAAGTTGGGTGGAAAGAACATCGTGGCTAGCTATTGCGGATAGTTGACAACTTTAAGTAAAGGGACGTCTCCTTGAATAACTAAGACCATCATTTTGAAAAGCTCACGGTGTGTTTTCACCACGAAAGTCATTGCAATTCTGATGTCAGCCTTAGATAATGTCCCTGCCCCTACTAAGATGTGTGCTTCCAAAGTATCTCAATCTGAAAGCTCTGTCAGTGCTTTGTTCCACTAAACTCATCATCAGTAGTCATATTTACATTGTAAAATTTCTCTGCAACCCCAAACAGGAGAAACACAATGTCCTTAAATTTATGAAAAGTAAATTTTGGGGTTCAGTATGCCCACATTACTAGCTTCATTAAATTATATATATCTGCTTATCCAATGAGGACAAGACCCTTTAGTATATGTAAGAGTTATCATTTTCATATAGTGACTATTGTTTGGAGAAATTCCTAAATGAATTTAACTAAACTGCTGGGATTTGATTCCGCCAAATTACAAGTGTTTTGTTAGGGAGGATCCCCAACAATGTATTCACATATGGTTCAATTATCAATTTTATGATGGAATTTAATTATATTAGTCAATAAGAATTTGTTTCTAATCAACACAGGGTTTTATGATTAGCTGCTGAGGCGTTGCTAACGCTTCTGGTAGCAGCTCGCAAGTCAATCTTTCGGGTAATGCAACCTGTTGTTAATGGGTAAAAGTACCCATTATCTAAGCAAATTTGCTAGCCTAATAAGGGTAATACTAAGGTTGATCAAAAACGTCGGGACACGTGCTTTGATTCAATCAGAAGGGGTATCATTTCCAGTTAGTGTAAAATCTGACCAGACGGATGAGGAAGATCATCATTGGGTGTAACTTCAGAGGTTAATTCATCATTGATGGCTGCCTTTTCCTATTGGATGTCAACGGAAGGGTTGGGTGCAAGATTCACCTATTTATTCCCTTGTTTTTTAACTAAAGCTGAATCTTGTTAAGTCTCATATATCTCTAGTCTTTTATACATTTGTGTATTTTTATCCTTGTGATTAGTTGAACGAGCAGATATCCTTTGGACAGATATTGCTTGTCAAGCTCTTTTTGGCTCTTGCATGAAGAGAGGAAGGTTGAAGCTCCCTTAAGAACTAATGAGCCTAAAGGTAGTTATATTGATAAGAAGAAGTTCCTTTGGATTAGACATTTCCAACTCTAGAGGAAGAGTTGAGGAATAGTATTTCCCTTGTTGTATAAATAATTCAAGTACCTTCAAAAGTGTATCAAAAGGAATTTGTCAGTACCTGTCTCAAGGAGAAAACTGAGAAGAAGAGATACATTTGGCTGTGGAAAGAAGCTGGATACTAGTCTTCATACTAGGAACACCTGCTCACAAATTATTAAAGATATATTATATTAATAGTTATTGGTTGCACACATCAGAACCTGTGCAGTAAACTAAAGAATTATAGGTATAACACAACTGAAAGGTTACATTTGGTGCTCACTACAGGGTTAGTTGAGTAACCTATCTCAAAAGTTACAGTAACTGAAATTTTTTCTGATAGCAAGTGACATGATCAGCGCTCTCAATATCCAAGGTTGATATCAGTAGCTTTACCTTATGGAATTCTGAAGCTCTCTCTGCACCAAATTATAAAGCGCTTTAAAACTCATTCATTTTTATGTTTCAATTGAACTGAGGCAACTTGACAATGCAAACCGTAATCATGTTTGAAGCCATGAGATCTTAGCGTGAACTGGAGCACTTCTCATTTGGCATAGCACAATCCAAAGTGAGGAGAGGACACAGGAAGAAGGGTGAAACTCAGCTTTTCCGTGAGGTTAGGTACTGTATGGGCTTCTTCAGCCAGTAACATTGTGAACACCTGAGGAATCTCTCTTGGTGAGGCATCAATATCCCCACATTCTTCAAGTGTGTAAATCAATTTGCATTTATGGTTTTTGAAGAGCTCCTTTGTAATCTTCATGGATTCATGCTTTTTTCATAACAACATCCCTCACTACTGTTTCCCTTTTGTTCTTTGGTTCCACATTAGGAACTTCAGTGATAAATCTTAGATCAACTTTTCTCAACGCAGTGTAATCTCGCGATTAAGTTGTTGGGGATCTCTGCTAATAGGTTTGATGGTCGATGTTACAAAGTTGGCCAAATCAATCTTTGAACTGATCAACCAGGGCCTTACACACTCACAGAGCAGCTCCTCATTAGTCTAACATAATGTATTCAAGAAAGTTTTTATTTTCAGTGTATTGTGGTGACCCAGAAACTGGGATAGATTACTGTGAGCACTAGATGAATCTGAAATGGTTCAAATAGATGGATATAATTGTTGCTGATTCAGTATCTCCCGTAGTAAGCATTACTGCTGACTTTTCAGTGTGATTTCATCTTTAAACATGCTTAGTACAATGAAAATTTGTATATGGTTTAGGTACCACAGATGCAACAGAAAGGTATTATGACAATTGCTGTCCTACAATATATATAAGATATATATATATACATGATAAATTTTTATATCTATTCCTGTTATTTTTAGTAGAGCTTCACTACTGCTAGTACTTATAGTTCTCGCTAGATCACTCTTAATCCAACAGAGTCGAACTGCAAAGTTTCTTCTGCTGTTCTTTACACTGACAGAGTCACACTGCTGGTTTCTCCAAAAACGTTCCCTCTTTGGGTTTGCATCACTATTTTTTATGCTACTTATAGATACTCCACTATCATCAGTCTGAGCACAGCTAGTTAGTTGTGCTAAATTCTTCAATATTTGATTCATTATTTGAGTTTCCTTCAGAAATTCATATTTATGCCAGGTTAGATAATTCGTTTCAATCCCCATCAAACCTATTAAATTATTAAAAATAGCTTCGTTTTTATTCCAGAAGATAGCCAATGATTCGCCAGTTAATAGTATTGAGCTTTTTGTCCAGTCATATATAATTTTCTGACAACCATTTTCTGGCATCTGTATAAATATAGAAGGTCTTCACAAAATTCAGGTGTATCAATATAAGGCTTTTAATAGCTTCTACTTGCGCTGTTCAAAGGCGTTCTCAAGCTTTTGTTCTCAACTTTATAATACTCCTTTGTTAATTAGGTGCATAAGCATCCTAACAAATTTCTTAATGTTTAACAAATTTGCATTAGTAACTGTTTATTCTGGGCTGCAGATGGTTGCTTGCTTCCATGTCCTGACTTCACCTGCACAGAACCTTGAATACTTTCGTTGATTATATTGAAATTGATAGACTGGGGGTAATATTATTATGAAGACTATTATTATGGTTGTTTGCCCAAAATCTACGTTGAGTGAATTGTCTAACACTATACAAGTGCTTCTTCGTCTTGAAGATACTTTGGTACTGGTAGGGAATACTTTCTATTCTATTCTCACAGAGCTTTGCAGAGACTTGATAACAACAATCTAATTATTTCTGATCCTTGCACTCTTATCCCAAAAGTAATGTTAAACAATAAATGTAAAACAACTTAGTTATTATCAAGTTTTGATCTATATTTATTAAAGAATTTTTATAGTAAAAACCAACACACAACTTTTCAGCTGCCCGCTGAGGATTATTTTCTCTCCTATACTGGTTTGAACCTCAGGTTTTAGTCACTAAATCTCGTTGGGTATCTTTGACTTGATTTTGTAGTCAGCATAACTGTCAGAATTTGAGATGATTTTTAAATCAAATTTCCTTCTTTCAAATCAGGCCGTGCTGAATTAGTCATCCAACCTACCCAAGCTAAATCTATTTCAGGACCCTCCTCCCCTATACCTGAGTCACGTGGGGTGGCGTTTCCACTCATTCAGTCAGGTTAGCAACGCTATCCATTGAGGACGCCCACAAGGAGGTCATTCTGGAAGATCAGTAAAGATCCTGAATGGATGAGGCCCCAGCAATCCTGAAGGCACTGAGTCTCAATGCACCCTATAAATATTGAAGCCTTTTAGCTTAATAAATTATTCAGTATTCTACCATTTTTCCCATTTCCTTCTCGGTGCTTTTTCTGAATTCTCCAGCTTTGAGCCACTGAAAACCCCAGCGCCAGTCTGAAGAACTGTAGCGCTGACAGAAGTGGTGCCCACTACAGGGGCTCCAAGTTATCTTAAGTGAAAACGTCTATTACAAAAAATGGAAAATAATAGCAGCCCTGATGACCAAATGACTGGTCAGTCAAGAAGCATTACTCAATGGGTTAGTACCTTGCGGTATTCAATGCCACCCTCACAGCTAGAGAGGCTAGAATTTTGGGCCACCTTTCAGATTTCGCTGCCCCCCCTTGATGGGAGCCAATACCAACTCCAGTATGAAAACCTCAATGATGTCGTCCAACAACTAATAAACAGCATCTACTCTGTGGGCACCCTCTCCAGCTACTCCCATGCCTCCTCCATACTTTCCACAATGCGGGACCTCTACGCCTCAGCCATATTGCCAGCTGAGGAACTTTCCCTGGTACCTGATCGCTACCTTTGTAACTTTGTCCACCCCACTATCCATCACCCCCTTCAACTAGTCGGCTTACACCACTAGGAGGTCTTCCAGCAACTAGAACTTGCCCAGAATTTACATTCCTACATCATCAACTTCAATGATGCCGCCTCTTCCTTTGTGCATGACAACCACAAAGCTATTATTGATAACCAACGATTAATCAATGAGATCCGCGATCAAAATATAGTATTGGACAGCGGAATCTCCAGCTACCTCAAGGAGAAATTTCGTCAAAACGCTCAGCTATTTGAAGCGACATGGACCCAGCATCTCCTCCAAGTCAAAGAGTTGGTATGATCCCTACAACAGCACCATTGAGAGCTGGCCTCTCATGACTACCCCTCCATGAGTGCTGGGCCAGAAGGACCTAGGGGGCCTGAAGGCCTCAAGGGGCGTCAAGGGCCAGCTGGACATGAAGGACCCCGTGGACCTCCAGGGCCCCCAGGCCCTTCAACATTGGGTGAGCCCAAAGACCCCTGGTGAAGGGATGTAATGACAGCCTTGGCTGCCTTATGGGACCAAATCCAAAAGGCGGCACTGGGATGCAAGCTCCAATCGTACAGTGTCCCCCTCAACCCCAGGGTCTCTATTGAGGCATTGTCAGATGAGATGGATAACCTCAGTGCCTTCACTAAGTTCACAGATGCTCATATCTTCCAGCTTAACAGACTTTTTGAGGGTTCAAAACCCAGTTGACCTCCCTCAAAAGCCAGCTCCACCTACATAACACCGAGATTCAATCCCTAAAGGAGCAGGTTGGTAATAAGGCTTCTGCTTCCACCCTCAGCCAGAATTGGGACTACATCCAAGAGGACTTAGAAGGCTTGTGGCGGCGGCTGGATCAACGGGCTCCTCAAGATTATGCAGAAATGGAGATCTCAGAACCAGTACCCACTCCAGGCGTTAACACCCTTTCCACTACCATCATAACTAACTTTAAACCTAGTTTCAAGGAAAGGTTCACTCCCAGATGAGAAAGTATCGCCTCCTTTCTTTATGCCTATGAGAGTTCCATGGAGGAGGCCACTGATTGGCAGAAGGTGAAGCATATCCACTCCTGTCTAGATAGCACCGCCTGGGAGATCATGACCCCCCATATGAAGGAGTGTAACACCTGGGAACAGGTCCATACAGCTTTGATCCGAGAGTTTGGCAGTAATCAAACTCTCGCCAACCAAAAGCAAGCATTCATGGGCATTTGACTGAATAAAGGAGAAACCCCTATGGAGTTTGCCAACAAATTCTACGCCCAGGAACAACCTTTGATCACGATGAATTGTATCACCCTTGATGACGCTATCACCACTGTCATCTCTGCCTTATGATCCTATCCTGAGGTCCAAATGCATATGATTGGGCAGAAGAATGGGTTCACCTGTATTTGGGAGATCAAGGAGGCCTGTTGGACATTTGCCCTCCAGGCTACAAAGTAAGAATGTTGGGGGGCAAACAGGGGAAAATTGGAGAAACATTAGACATTTAGATGCTTCCAATAAAACATCAATCAATTTTGTTATTAAGGACGATTTTGCCATCCAAAAGACCCTGGCTGACTCTCTGTGGAACCCAATAACTTGGGGCCCTAAGTTTCCTACTAAAACTTGGAATAATCCTATGAGTTTGGGGGGTCAAATTACCCCGAGCTCTCAGCTGAATCCCATCCTTATCGCAGAGGATTCTCCCCAACCCTACTAACTTGATCCAGGTCACACCGCGGCAACCAGCCCCTTTTTTAGGGTCAAAGGGTGAACAACAGAGTGAAATTCTTTTCCGCCTAGTGATTGTGTGAAATTGATGAAAGCCTTACCTCATGAAGCCAAACTCCCTATCATTGGCCCCTCTCAACCACTTCCTAAACTAGCGCGAGTTTGAAATGATCTGATAGGCCCACTTCCCATATTCCCTAATTTGGAATGTACCAAGTATTTTTAAACTTTGAGTCTCGATACTTTAATTATGAAGTATCGACATATTGTGGTGGTTCATTTCTTACCCTCCAGAGCCTTAATAAAATACATAAAAAATCAATTTTTTCAAGGGTTCTATTTATTAATTAAGTTTGTTATATTGGTGGTATCAACCCCAAAATTGTTGGAGTTTAGGTAAATTAGCACCAATCAAGCCCTCGAGTACTAAAAATCCAACAAGTGGTACTCACTACAGGGGCGCCTGTATACCACAAAAACTACGAAAATAATGGTGATTAACCCTCAGCTAGTCGCTATTCAACTCCAGCTAGCTAGTGCTTTGTCTCGCCTCAAAAGGCTCAAGCAGCACTCCTCGCAAGGCCCTCATGGGGCCTCCCCCTCTATTTACAAACCTCCGTTTAGGGATAAGTTTACCCTGGGCGAGGGCAGTATTGCCACCTTCCTCTTTGTTTATGAAGCTGCGATGGAAGGAGCAACTGACCCACAAAAACTAAGGTACATCCTTCCCTGCTTGAGTCGTGGCGCTCAAGAGATCATGGTGCCACACATGGCCACCCTCAGCACCTGGGCGGAGGTGAAGCAAGCACTAATTGAGGAATTTGGCTCCCTCAGAAGTTTACACAGGCAAAAACAGGCCTTCATGTGCCTTAGCCTGCAACAGGGTGAATCCATAGCTTCCTTTACTGAACGCTTTTACTCTCTCGCTCAGCCTCTATTGCTTGCTAAGATGCTACCCCTAGACGATGCTATTGCGGCTATCTTGGCCGGCTTGTCGTCACATCCATCCTTAGCAATGCATCTCTCTGCTGTAAAACGGTTATTTACAAGTGTACGCGATATCCAGAATGCCTTGTTAGATGTGGCTGAAACTTATGAATTTGACCCTATGCCAGGGTCTTAAAGCCAACCAACTATGGCCACTATGTTCGCTTCTTCTACGGCTGTCACCCTTTAAGAACCTGCCCTTGGAGAATTTTCTGCTCAACCTGCTTCTACTTCCTATGATGATAAGCAGATTATTATAGCTGTGACGGGAAAGTGCTCCTCATTGTCTTCCGCTCAACCACCTCAGTTGGTGAAAGCAGACGCCCCTTTAGCTGGCCCCTCCTTTTCTTCAGAGCGGACTATTCAAGGGGCTCCAAAGTCGGCGCCTAAGCCTAAACCCATTTTGTGGGTATCGCCTGCTCCCATTAACAACGGGTTAAGTGCCCCGGTCACCAAGGCTACACCGCCTATCTCCTCAAAGCACCCAGCCACTGATCAACCAAAAGCTGGTGTAGCTCAAACGCCACGTCCTCTTAAGGTGTTACTTGTCTCTCCGCCAGCTGTATCTCGGGAAAATCATCAAATCATGGAGCAACCCAAACCTGCCCTTTCTAAGGCGCTAGTCAAAGTCATTTCCAATTCTCTACTGCTCACAATGATTAATACGTTGGACAAATTATCCCAGGACCTAACTGGCCCTAAAGGAAGCTCTAACCATACCACACCCCCTATGGACGCGCTAATGTGCATTGAGAATCCCTCTGATGAGGAGACTGATGGGGGTTGTGAAGATAACGGTCACTATGTCTTAGGAGCTCCAGGTGAAGTGGAAGTACCCGACCAATTAAAACCTGAAAGAGTGAATTGGGCTAAAATGCCCAACCGCACCTATCTTTATCAGGTGTTGAGAGGCTTGGAGGTGATTGATACCGCCAGTGATGTGGATCAGCTTGTTGCTTCTATGCTCTGCTTCCCCTTGATAGTTTATACGCTGCAGACTATCCAGGAGAAATACCCTGAGACTGCCAACCGCCTTGCTTCTACTTTTGATCTCAAGGAAGTTTTCGCCCTTCCCCCCAAGCTGGGTGGAACTTTAACCAAAGTTAAGTTGTTGTTAATGAAGTGCGGGTTAAGGCGATTCTTGATACTGGGTTCCCTGTGAACGTTGTGTCATCTAGGCTCATGAAAAAAATCAAGTTGGCCCCTTACCTTGAGTACACCCAAGAGTTTGGCACTGCGGGGCCAACCAATACTCGCGCCATTGTGGCTCTCATCTCTACCCATCCAATTTGGGAAGCTTCTCCTCTCAGCCCCCGCGATGGCTCTATCCAACAATACATATGACATGCTCATTGGTACCCAATTCATACTCGAGTATGAGGGAATTATCAACATGAAGCAGGGCTATCTCTCCCTGCTGAACTATGAGGTTCCTCTGATTCTAACCAATGAAGACGTCAATAAGAAGGATTATGCATGTACTGTTGAGTTTCCATCTTCCGCCTTATCCCTATCCTACACAACGGCAGGCCGCAACACCAAGATGTTGCCTTTATCAGTGGACGCCCTTGAGGGTATCCCTATCTATGTTACAGAAGAGGTAGTAATTAAAGCGGGCGAACAAAGGGTAGTTGACACCAAGATCACTATGCAAATCCCCCACAACTTCATATTACACCTAACTAGCATTGACGGAGTTAGCCCATTGGAGCCTAGAGTACTGCCAGTCATGTTAGATCCTGCTTATCAGCGACCCATCAACCTTCTGCTCGGAAATCTCACCAAGAAGGATCTGGTGGTGAAAAAGCACCAGGAGATCGGAAGAGGCTTGTTAATTCCCCTTGAGGAAATAAACCAAGTTCACTGCATTGGGTCTATGGCTGATATGGGCTCGCCTGCCGACCAGTCATTATGTACGTTGCCCACTATTCATATCTTGGAGGACTTAACTTCAGCGGAGCTTAATAAAGTTCAGTCCTTACTGGAGTCCTACAGCGATGTCTTCTCAAAGTCTTATAATGAATATGGACATATAAAAGGTTGGATGCACACCATTGACATTGGGGATGCTCATCCTATCCGCTCCAAACCCTACTGCAAATCTAAAGTTGAGGAGGTACAGATGCGGACAGAGCTCAAGCAGCTGCTGGATGCGGGGCTATTGGTGCCTTCTCAAAGCCCGTGGTCTTCCCCGCTACTAATGATAAAGAAAAAAATGGGGGTCATTGGGTGGTTATGGACTACCGTAAGCTGAACAATCTCACAAAAAAGGACAGCTACCCCATTTTACACATTGATGACGCGCTGGCCCAACTCTCTGGGTCCAAGTTCTTTTCCGCCATGGACTTGGCTAGCGGATATTGGCAGATGGATCTTTCTCCACAAGACCAAGAAAAGTGTGCGCTCATCTGCAGCAAGGGTCTCTTCCAACCTACCCGACTCCACCAGGGGTTGTGCAACGCGCTCGCCACTTTCCAGAGGGCGATGGATCATATATTACAGGACCTCAAGTTAAGCTGTGTCATCGTCTACCTCAATGATATTACAGTTTTCTCTAAAACTTTTAACGATCACCTCGCACACTTAAAGGAGGTGTTTTAACAGTCATGGGCGTCACATATCAAATTAAAGCCCTCAAAATGCACGTTTTTCCAAAAGAAGCTAGAATTCCTTGGACACTCTATCTCACAAGAGAGTATACAACCGCTTCAGGATAAAGTCAAAGCCATATCAAAGATGCCTGCACCAAAAACCCTTTATGATATCCAGGTATTTTTGGGCATGATAGGGTACTACCATCAGTTCATCCCAAAATTCGCTCAGCTCAGTGAGCCCCTCGTCCGCCTATTGACAAAGAACATCCTTTTCCATTGGGGTGAGGAACAACAGGCCGCCTTTGAGACTCTGAAGGCGCTACTGCAAAAACGACCAGTACTCCGCCACCCATACTACAGCAAACCTTTCATGTTATTCACCGATGCTTCTGACTACGCTGTTGGCGCAATACTGGCTCAATTTGATGAGCAGGGTATCGATCACCCTGTATCTTACTTTAGCAAAATGCTCTCCAAAGCTGAGAGTAACTACAGCGTCACGGAGAAGGAGTGCCTGGCTGTCCTGCTTGCCGTCAAACAATACCGCCCCTTCTTATATGGGACCTCATTCAAAGTAGTCACCAACTACGCCTCATTAAAGTGGTTGCAGAATATGAAGGACCCCTCTGGGCGGTTGTCTCGCTGGGCACTCAAGCTCCATCCCTATAATATGACCATTAAGCATCAGGCAGGAACACGCCACATGAATGTAGATGGGTTAACCCGGCTGCCCATTCTTCACTTAGACAATAGTGAAACAAAGAGGCTACATGATCTCCTCATGACTCCAGATGAATGGGCCAATGAAGATGAACCAGTCAAATATATGCTAGCCCAGCACTCCCACAAAACAAAGGTTGAAAACGAGAAGTTATATAAGAAGATAGGAGTAAAGTGGTTACCCTACCTCCGGCCTTCAGAGCGAGTCCCTGTCATCTTGGAGTCCCACACTATCATGGGCCATGACGGAGCCTGAAAAATATATGAGTGGGTGAAGGATCGGTATAACTAGGTGGGTATTTTGGAAACTATAACCAAAGTCTTGGATGCCTGCCTGACATGTAAGAAACAATCCAGCTTCAAGGCCCGATATCAGTACCAACCTACAACGCCTCAACAACCCTTCCACACTATAAGTTTGGATGTGGTAGGTCCTCTCCCTTAGTCTACTGGGGGCAATCGTTATATATTGGTTGTAATTGATCATTTTACCAAATGGGTCAAAGCTATTGCTCTCCCTGCTCAGACAGCTAAAGCCACGGCGAATTTCTTACACCAGTACATCTTTATGCGGCATGGTTGCCCACAGGTCCTCCTTTGCAATAATGGGAAGAACTTTACCTCTCAAGTGGTGAAGCTCCTTGCCACCTCCATGGGAACGCAACAACTCTTTTCAGCCCCTTATAACCCCTCCACAAATGGGGCCATAGAAAGAGTAAATGGGACTCTGTTTTCCATCCTCCATAAAAAGGCTAATTCTGAACCTCTCCACTGGGACCTTTACTTACCTAGTGCTCTCATGGCCTACCAAATTAGTTATCACCGCATTCTAAAGATGTCCCCTTTTTGGGTGTTGTATGGCCGCGAACCTGGGGTACCCGCTCTATTAGCCAAAGATGTTTTCACCAACAGAGTTGACCCAGAGAAAGCCATGAAACAGTTGGATCAGCAAATTATATAACTGCAAGCTGATGCAATGACTAACTTGGCCAAGACAGTCACAAGAGAAGGTGAAGCAGCTAATGCGCGCCGGACCCCCCTCCCTACCTTCCAAGTAGATGACTTGGTATTATACTATCACAATCGCATTACACCTAGAAGTGAAAATCTTGGATCAGTCTGCGAAGGGCCCTTTTCAGTAACTTACAAGCGAGGGGAGTAATACTCTATCAAATCCCTCACTTCTGGAGTCACAATTAATTGGGTACATGGCCACTTCCTATGGCCCTATAGCCCCCCAACGTTCTTGAGGGGGCGATGTCAGACATTTGCCCTCCAGGCTGCAAAGTAAGAATGTTGGGGGGTAAACAGGGGAAAATTGGAGAAACATCGGACATTTAGCTGCTTCTGATAATACATCAATTAATCATATTATCAAGGACAATTTTGCCGGCCAAAAGTCCCTGGCCAACTCTCAGTGGAACCCAATAACTCGGGGCCCTAAGTTTTCTACTAAAACTCGGAATAATCCTATGAGTTTGGGGGGTCAAATTACCCCAAGCTCTCAGCTGAATCCCATCCTTATCGCAGAGGATTCTCCCCTGACCCCTACTAACTTGGTCCAGGTCACACCGCGGCGACCAGCCCCTTTTTTAGGGTCAAAGGGTGACCAATGGATTAAAATCCTTTTCCCACCCAGTGATTGTGTGAAATTGATGAAAGCCTTACCTCACGAAGCCAAACTCCCTATCATCAGCCCCTCTTGGCCGCTTCCTAAACTAGAGCGAGTTTGAAATGATCCAATAGGCCCGCTTCCCATATTCCCTAATTTGGAATGTACCGAGTATTCCAAACTTTGAGTCTCGATACTTTAATTATGAAGTATCGACATATTATGGGGGTTCATTTCTTACCCTCCAGAGCCTTTATAAAATACATAAAAAATCAATTTTTCAAGGGTTCTATTTATTAATAATTTTATTATATTGGTGGTATCAACCCCAAAATTGTTGGAGTTTAGGTAAATTAGCACCAAGTGAGCCCTCAAGTACTAAAAATCTAACAGGCCCTCAACGAGATCCCTTCCTCAACTTTACACTTTAAGGCTACATCTACTGGTCCCTCTAACCGCCCTAGGGTCCATGTAGTCAAAAACCAGAAGAATCCATGTTCTTGATGCACCTATTGTAGTGTTTTTATACACAGTGCCAAGACCTGCTGGAAATTTATTTCTGAGGAGGTGGGAAAAGGGCTGTCAGCATGAAGGATGAGGCGCTTTATGCTGACACCCCTACCCAGCCTCAATTATCCTCTGTGAATGAACCTGAAGCTGTCATACCAGAAGATGTAGTTTTGGTATCTAATTACAATAAGGACGTTGATACTGCTTACTCTTCTTCTGATGATTCTCCTGTGTTCCTCACGTTACTGCCCCAATTTGGAAGTTTGGTTACCTGAGTTGCCATCCGGGTCCACAAGATTCCAGTTTTTGCCATAGTTGATAGTGGCTCCCCCATGAACGTCATATCCTCCAAGTTGATGAAACAGGTCAATATTGCTTCAGACTTGCCCCACTACATGGAATATGGCACGGCTGGCCCGCAGTGTACCCAATCTATAGGAGCTTATTTCTCTTTTTCATTACGTTTTGGAAAGCTTGCTGTGAACACTCCCGCAGTTGTGCTAGACAACTCCAGTTATGACCTGCTCCTTGGGGCTCAGTTCCTTTGAGACTAATTGGCGGTGCTCCATTATGATGGTGGTTTCCTATCCCTTCTAGGACATCAAATCCCTCTGGTTTTTGAAACTACTCATGACTCTAAGGCGGAGGTCAAAGCCTGAGCCTGCCTACTGGAGACTGAAGGCCACATTGATTGGCTTGAGTATCATATCAGGGGCTCTTGAGTCTGACTACCCCATCCTGCTGTTGATGGACTGGAAGGAATGCCAATCTATTTATCCCGGGTGACTACTGTACCCCTAAAATCCCAAGTCATTGTCAACACCCATGTTCATGTCAACATTCCCTCAGGGTACCTGTTGGAAATCTGAGGCCTAGATAACTCATCTCCTAAGGAAGTGCTGACCTGTCCCGTGATCCTTGATCCAGCGTATGCCAGATCTATATCTGTGTTGCTAGCCAACCTGACTGACAAACCAAAATTGTAGGTCCAAATAGTCCCACCACTTATGTCGACCTATTACTGATAGGGGCTGTTGCCAATGTTTGAAGCTTTGGGGACTTGAGGGATTTCAGATTGGAGTCACCACCCTCAGTTAATCTGGTTGACGCTAATATGGGGAAGGACCTCTCTGATGAACAGCGACACAAGGTTCAGGAGCTGTTGGAGAAATACTCAGACCTATTCTCAACTTCAACCTATGATTTCAGAAGAATGAGTGGAGTCCTTTACCACGTAGAAACTGGGGACGCTCCCCCTTTTTGATCCCAGCCTTACCAAAAGAGCAAGGTCAAAGAGGCTCAGGTGACAGTGGAACTTAAACAGTTACTTGACTCTGGGCTCTTGATCCTGTCACGTAGTCCTTGGGCCTCCCCTCTTTTGCTGGTCTGAAAGAAGGATGGCAAGCACCAGATGATGATGGATTATCAGTGACTTAACCCCATCACCAAGGAGGACAGTTCCCCCTGCCCCAGATTGACGATTCTCTCCATATGCTTTCTGGATCCCAGTACTTCTCGGCCATGGACCTCGCCAGCGGATATTGGCAGGTCATGCTCGCCCCCAAAGACTGTGCCAAGTGCGCTCTAATCGCCAATGAGGGGCTATTTGAGCCTACCTGGATGCTCCAAGGCCTCTGTAACGCCCCAACCACATTCTAGTGTGCCATGGATGGGATCCTTGGGGACCTGAAGCTCTCATGCATCCTCATTTACCTGGATTATATTACCATTTTTCGCGAACCTTTAATGGACATGTAGAGCATCTCAGGGAAGTTTTTGAACGTCTCAGGAAGGCCTCCATCAAGCTCAAGCTCTCGAAGTGCTCTTTCTTCCAGCCTGAGCTAGAGTTTCTAGGACACAAGGTTTCTAAGCGTGGCATCCAACCTATATCCAACAAAGTTGACGCCATAGAAAAGATGTCGCACTTCAAAGCTTATGAGATATTCAAGTCTTTCTTGGCATGATGGGCTATTACCATCAGTTTATCCCACAGTTTGCCAACCTAACCTGAGCCGCTGTTCTATCTCCTGCAAAATAATGTACCATTTGAGTGGCAGCCTGAGAAGGAACAGTCTTTTAACGCTCTACGTATGGCCTTATGTACTAAACCTGCTCTAGTTCATCCTCACTTTGACCAACCCTTCTTGTTGTTCAGGAATGTGAGTGATGTCGCCGTTGGGGCTATCCTGGATCAACATGATGAGATCCAAGTCGATCACCCTGTGGCTTATTTTAGTAAGACACTAAGTAAGGCTGAGCAGAACTACAGCGTCACCAAGAGGGAATGTCTAGCCATTCTATAATCCATCAAACATTTCCGGCCTTACCTCTATGGTACTCATTTTACTATTATTACAGACCACTCCTTGCTCCAGTGGCTTCAACAAATGAAAGACCCCAAGGTCAGCTAGCCAGATGGGCTCTACGACTGCAAAGCTACATTCTCACTATCATCCACCGCACAGGCACAATACACCATAATGCTGACAGCCTCTCTAGGATGCCGGCGTTAGCAGTCTTGGCCCCTGAGGAAGATCAGCTCTATGACCTGATAGGACATCCCAAACAATTGGAACTGGAAACTCCCAAGGTTCAGGCCAAACTCTGCCAAATGACTCAAGACATGCAAATCAAGGATGGGCTACTCTACAAGAAAGTTAACAAGAATTTGCTCCCCTACATCCGCCCCTCCTCTCAAACTGACGTCATCCTAGAAGGTTGTTCCACTGTGGGCATGGGGCAGTTAAGAAGACTCACAAATGGCTGAAGACACAATGTTACTGAGACTGAATGGTAGAAACCATCCAAGAGGTTTTAGAAGCTTGCATGACCTGCTGATCCCATGACTGGCCAACTTTGATTTCAGCACTCAGTCATTGCCCTGACCAAACCTTTCAATGTCATTAGCATTGACGTGGTGGGTCCCCTTCCCACAGGATTGCATGGCCACAAGTATATTATCCTAGCTGTAGACCACTTAACTGGGTGGGTTGAGGCAATCTTGGTCTCTGCTGCTACTGCCAAGGCTACCGCCCTTTTTCTTTTTCGCTCCATTTTCACCCAGCATGGGTGCCCCCAGACCTTACTTTAGGATAATGGATTGAACTTCACCTCCCAGGAGTAAAAGAACTAACTTCGTTATTTGGCACTACTCATAGTTTCGCTGCCCCTACCACCCATCTACTATTGGGGCCATAGAACGTTCTAATGGAACTCTTGTTTCCATCCTATGGAAGTTGGCTACCTCAGATCCTGCTCGTTGGAACCAATATCTACCCAGCGCCTTGCTTGCCTACAGGGTAAGCTATCACCGTGTCATCAAGATGTCTCCATTCAAAGCCCTATATGGGCGGGCACCTCAGCTATCAAGTAGCGTCCAGCCACTGCTCGAAGCCTCCACCCCTGAGAACTCTAAATTAACCATGAGGGCTCTAGCCAATGAAATTGTCTGGCTTCAAGCCCAAGCCACTCAAGGCAATATCACCACCACTGGAAGAGAGACATCCTGATATAATCTTGGACGACCCTCCTTACCAGATTTTCAATTAGGTGACCTTGTTCTCTTTCACTACCATCAACCTGGAGGCCAACAGAACAAGCTAGACGTACTTTGGTCAGGCCCCTATAAAATCATTCATAAGGTGAAGTCCAAGTACTCCATTGCTGACATCAACCAAGGGACTGTATTAAATCAGGTGCATGGTCGGTTCCTACGGCCATATTTCTCCCTCTGACAGGATCTTGAGGGGGCATTGTCAGAATTTGAGATAAAAATTGAATCAAATTTCCTTCTTCTGAATCAGGCCATGCCAAATCAGTCATCAAACCTACCCAAGCTAAATCTATTTCAGGATCCTCCTCCCCTATACCTGAGTCACGTGGGGCGGCGTTTCCACCCATTCAGTCAGGTGAGCAACGCTATCCATTGAGGACGCCCATGAGGAGGCCATTCTGGAAGATCAGTAAAGATCCTTAATGGATGAGGCCCCAGAAATCCCGAAGGCACCTAGTCCCAACGCACCCTATAAATATTGAAGCCTTTAGCTTAATAAATTATTTGGTACTCTAACCCATTTTCCAATTTCCTTCTTGGTGTGTTTTCCAAACTCTCCAGCTTCGAGGTACCTTAAACCCTGGCGCCAGTCCAAAGAACTGTAGCACTGACAATAACCCTCAGCGGTTCAGCGACCAAATAATTGGTTCTTTGAACCAAAATTTAATTTTGTCAGCCAATGGTGAACTACCATTTACCACCAACATAAGGACGCTTATGTAGTTTCCGGTGACTCCTCATCCATTTGCTCTGAACAATTTCTAAAAATTCAATTATTGAGTGTTGTTCCCTCATCAAATTAATACTCAATATCATAGGGGATGATTCCTGACAATAATCTCATCAGTTGGTGGCCACTGCAGAGATATTAGATTATTTACTGCAATAACTTGACTATTGTTTGTTGTTCCCTCATCAAATTTATGCTCATTATCTTTTTTAGTAAAGATGGTCCCCAAATTTATGCTCATTATCATTGGGGTGATTCCTGGCAATAATCTCCCACGTAGGCAACCATTTCTGAGACTATACAATTTAACTAATTAGTCAATAGGCTGGATAATGTGGTCAACTGAAATTTTAATAGTAACCCACCATGCCCAAGGACACCTGGACGTCTCTCATGCACTTGGGTAATTCATCTTGGTGATAGTTTCAACCTTCCCTTGCTGGTGCTTGATCCTCATTGGTTCACATCATAGCCCAGGAAAACCAACTGGCTCTTCAGAAATGAGCATTTTCTTCTATTAAGTTTAAGGTTGTTCTCTCTTAACAGGGTAAAAAACCTCCTTCAGGTGTGCCAGATGATCCTTGAGTTTCTTTCTAAACATCGTGATATTATCCAAGTAAATGAACACACTTGACATCTTCAAATTTCCAAAAATCTAATCCTTTACTATTTGAACGTAGCTAGGGCATTGCACAAACCCTATGGCATATGCGTTCATTTTGACAGGCCTTGGCTGGTAATCAGATTGCACTTCTCCTAGTCTTCTGGTAACATTTTATTTGTAATTATCCACTTGACAAGTCCATCTTTGATAAATAGCGTGATATTTCATTTTAAAGTCATTGTAAATGTGCAGTAGGATAAAAAATATTTCTTTGTAAGGTCATCAATTACCAGTAATCCATAACTATGCATTGAATATTATCCTTGTTTCTCACTAGCAGAAGGGGCGACGGCCAAGGACTAAGAAGGGTGTACCAATCCTGCATCCATTATTTGCTATAGCTCATTTGAGTTGACTTCTTAACTCTTGAGATGGCAAAAAAGGCTTTTATTGAAAGTATGGAGCTCCAAGTGTCAATCCTGTGAGCTCTTCCCTTTCACATGCCATAATTGTTAGGGCTCTGCTAAAAGTATTTGAGAATGTTCCAAGAATCCTGTGAGTTTAAGAATAATTTGTATAGATGGCTCTTGAAGCCCAATTTCTTTGATGCTGGCAATGGCATGAACTGATTCAATGTCAGGATAACAGCACATCTTTGCTTTTATAATAGTTTGGTCCTTTTTGATCTTGACAGGGTACTTGACAATGTTTCTAAGGAGGTCTTTAACTTATCTTATTAGGTAGAATTGTAGAATACAAGCATCACTCTGAGTTCTTGTTCTCTAACCCCTTTAGGACAATTTATCTCAAGAATCATCTGTTCAGGTATATCAATTTTGATGTTAACTGGTATGACCTTCTGTTCTCCATGCAGTAGGTCATCTCTTCGCTGGCTTATAAGGGCAAAACAGACCCTTCCTCTATGGCCAGTGGTATCTTCTTTATTCCCTTCATCTTCAGGGTATAGATGACCAAGTAAATAGAATGCTTAAATTTGACTAGGCATACTCACTTTTTCCACTCCTTTTTCTCCTCAAATTAAACCACATGTGACTCTGGTAGTTGAGAAGACTAACTGAACTCTTTTTAGAATCAAGATTCATCCAACTCAATAAGGAACTACATTCCTATAAGGAAATTGTAATGGTCATTCTCAAGCAACACAGCTGAGACAGGCAATGCAATTCGTCAAATTTCAAGAGTAGCACATAATAGGCTCTTAGTGCTTTGGTTGAATTGGGCCTGGAAGTTCTAAACTTGCCTGGTAATCGATCTCAGGTTCAAAAATTCAATCTCTTCATAAGCTTGTAAGACATAATATTGATTGGACCGCCATTATCCAGTGCTACAAACATTGACTTAATGTATGGTGACTTCCACTTTCATAATGCTCTTTTCAATAGGCATGCCCGTGGTAAGAATGGAAAGGACTGTCTGACTAGATCCTCCTAACTTTTCAGGAATAGTTGCGTTTTTTGTTATAATTAGAAGGATTGGTCTTTTTAATGATACATTATTATCAGTCATTATAGCTCCAGAGGTATCTCCTAGTAGACTTGAGTCTAAAGGGCAACTTTTGATGGAATAGACGCCACCAAGACAAGTCTTTGTTAACTTAAACAGGCAAATTCTCTAATAAAAACTAGGCAAAAAAGTTACAGATACAAATGAGCATAATCTTTATTTTAGAGTCTGTTGGTGCTTATAGATTTAGTTGAGATCAGAGATTGATTAAGTACAACAATTTCTGAAATGTTGCAGCAGAAGGTGGATGATTCCAGTAGATACACTTTATCCAGATAGACTTGGCAGGTTCAGATGATCTCTGAATGGTAAGATCTTTATTGACTAATCCAATGGATTTAGGAGAAATTTGAGCATCTATCTGCTCATCTTTGAATTCATCGCTCATTGGGATTTCAGTAGCTTCCATAGCATTGAAACTTCCTTGAGCATATTGCAAATTATCTGATGCTCAGTTTTTTTTAAATAGCACAAATACCATCATTCATAACAATGACCCTCTTTATTATGCTAAGGAGGGACCTAACTTCGTAGTAACCTAGCATAAATGCAATTTACAATGGAGCCTGATTTGATGAAAGTCCTTGAGTACTCCAGTCCAACAACAATGAATCACTCAATACAATCCTGACCATAGCATATCAAGTTTGTGAACCTGACCCCTGGCTGTTGGTAATAGAACAAAACCAGATCCCCTAGCTGATACTCAGGCAAAATCAGTTTCTGGACATTTCTTTATTCTTCCTCTTATTTACTGATAAAACCATAGACTTGGAAGCTATAGTTTGTCCTCAAAATAAATTATCTGCCAGCCTTTGCATTGCGAGCTCAGTTATTTCCAGAGTAGAGGTTTCCAATATAAGTGAACATTTGAGAGTAAGATAAGCTCTCGGCCATATAGTGTTCAAAATGGCGATATCTGGATAACATGATGATAACCCAAAAGGTATGTCATTAGAGCCACTGAAAAGGTATTTGTTTCATGAGAGGATCAGGTTGAGCCACCTTGTAGAGGATAAAGACTAGTGTTCCATTTGCTTGATCCACTGCTCCGTTGGTCATAAAATGATATGGAGCAGTAAAGGAGGAATTAGTGGCCATCAACTGTTTTAATCAACGAATACTTGAGATATGAAGTTGGTGTCATTATTGTATAATAGTACCTTTGGACTACAGTGGCAGGTGAAGACCTGCTTAGGTAAAAAAGGAGCGGTCACTTTAAAAGTGAGCGATGTAACTGAGATAGCCTCAACTCATTTTATAGAATGATCAACCGCCAATATAATATAACTGTAGTTGTACATTGCTATAGGTAGCAGACCAACAACGTTGTGCTAGCAGTAGCAATGGGGTGATATGACCCATAACCTGATGTTGAAAAATTAGTTTAAGTTTCTCTGGCTATTACAAATAAGAAAGGAATTGATGATGTCTTGGATTGTCTCAGTCATTCCTTCACAGTATCACTGCTTTTAAGCCACCAATAGGTTTTTCTTATGGCTCCATGGCATTCAGTAAAATGTCCCTCTGGAGCAGTCTCCTTTCTAGCCGATGGGCGGACAAAAACAACCAAGAGGTTCCAGCCTGTTTGTATAGTAATTTATCTTCAATCAAAGTCCCATCGGTCATTTTCTAATTGTTAATGAACTGCAGGAGTCTCTTAGCTCATTCCTCAGGTTTCCCAATAAGGTCATATATTTGATCTTCCTAGGCTGCATAGAAAGTCAATATGGGTTTTGTGACAATCCGTTGGTATTTTGGTGTCTCACTCTAGCACAATGAACAATGAAAAATTATCCTTGGAGTATGCATGCCCTTGATCTAGCTGCCCATCCATATCCTTAATTTTGTAGCCACCATAGAGAGATATTGTCCATAAACACTGTAAAAATAGTTCCTATATATAGTAAAGGATGTAATTGCTTGATGGAAAGCAAGGCAGATAGTCATTTGCAATCATTATTGCTGTAATTTCTCTCAACCAAACCAGTATTTTACTGAAGTATGATATAGGATGAACAACTTGATTTGCATCAAGTTGTGCTAGAATGGCCTCAACAGCCTCATCACTAGTATCTATAAAAAGGTTAAATGGTTGGACAAACTCATTATGTATCAATACAGGGGAAGTCCCAAAAGCCTTCCTAGGACGTCAAAATGCTTGTCGTTATTTTTTACTCATTGGAATGGAGCCTCCATGCGAATCAGTTACTTCAGCTGTTTGGCGAGCTCAGAAAAGTGGTGGATAAACTGTCAGCAATGGCTGATCATCATTAGGAAAACCTGAATATTGAGAATCTGGATGGTCATATCATCTACTCAAATGGCCACTTTTTTCAGTAGTGGCAAGATCCCTTCCTAGGTAGCCTTATGCCCAAGAAATTCCAGGTCAGTTGGAAGGACCAGCATTTGGCTGATTTTACCTTCAGCGACACATAGTAGAGATTTTCATTCGCTTCTTTCAAATAAGTGAAGTGTTGGTCAAAAGTGCAAGAGAACACAGCTACATCAAATGAGGTAGACTAACACACATGATATCTTCAAGTCCACTAACAGGCCATCCATCACCCTTTGTAACGTAGCTGGATAATTTCATAGTTTTTATACCATTTGCATATGTTCACATAACCCCTTGCTTTCCATGAGAGTTCATTTCTCAAAATCCTCCAGTGCAATCTTGATCTGCCAGTAGCCATTAGTAAGATCCATTGCATAAGAATTAGGAACAAGCCAGGAGTCAAAGTAGATCATTAATTCATGGTAGCGGATATTTGTCACATTATATAAGAGCATTCAACTGGTGGTAATCCATTATCACCCAATACCCCTATCCTTTTTCCATATAAGCAGCAATGGCAAGTACCATGGACTTTGCAAGAGCTTAAGTAATCTGGCGTCCAGGAGTTGCTTCCTCCTTCATCACCTGAGCTTTTTCAACCTTAGATTTCTGATAGGGTCAAGCCCAAATTGGAAGAAAGTCACCCATAAACACTCTATGATGTGTCCCCTTCATCATTCGAAATTCAATATAACCCTTGAGAATCTTTCTTTGTGCTCTTGAACCAAAGTATCTGATTGACGCTGCTTCTCAGAAGTGAGAGCATAATCTATCTTGACATCTATGTGGGTAATGTTGAGGTCATTGTCAATAACTAAATCACATAGATCTATGTAGATAAAACAGATTCAACTTGATCATTAGGTAGAGTATGAACAAATGCAACAGGTTGATTTAAAGAAATTTGTATAGGGCTATTAGTGAAGTTGGCCATCAAAATGGATAGGAACCTCAATAAATAGGATCTAGCACCCCAGGGAAGGTAAGAGGCTCACAGATAGCCAGATTAGAGTCTCCCCCAATTTTTAACAAATGATTAAGTGGAATGATAACTTGAATCCCCGTGTCCACCAGTATTTGGAATATTGGGTATAACTACCTGGCTGTAGAGTATACAGGAATCCCCTCTTGAGCTCAGCACTATAGGAAGCATCTTTATTTTTGTCTTAATAACTTGATACTTTAACGGCTCAATGAAGTTCAAAAGCTCCAGTAAACTACTCCTATGCTTCCTTCTTCCTTTCTCTTTAGTATCATCTTTAACAATTTGAGGAATTCAATGTCCTATAATAGAGAAGTGCAGATCCTTATGACCATTTTGTTGTCGAATTCAATAAAAAAATTGGGTGCATATGAGGAGGTTGTAATTGTCATTCTCTAGTACAACTGCCAGAGCTGTCATAACCAGCGATCCATTTTTGGAGTAGCAAGTTGAAGTAATGAACCAAATATCTGGCCCTCTGAGGGACTGCAGTTTATAATTCAAGGTGTGGTTTTTATCCAAAGCAACTTTTACTCTCTTCTCCAGTTGAGAATAAATGACATTAATTTGCAATCCATTATTAATTATGGCTATTATTTCACCTTAAGGAAAACTATTTCAACTTGGGTACCCTCAATGCCAAAATAAGGGAATTAAGTAAACAGAATTTTATGGTGGAAGTGATCCAAGAGGAGCAGAGTAGGAGGAGTCTCAGGATTCTCTTATGAAAGGTGTAAGCCATTTCTGGGGAGAAGATTAACATATGCTGCTGTGCGGGACTAAATCTTCAAGCTATCCAAATGATCCCATAAACCCCAAATTATGGTTTGAGCTTACATCATAAATTTAGGTCCAAACTTTGGAGTATTACATGAATTACTCTGAATTTAGTTAATGATCATTTTAGTTTTATTCACAGATAATTACCTAATTCCAAGGCCACATTCACCCAACTACATTATCTGTGGCCCAAAGCTCCCAATATCTTTATCAGCTGTTCTTTCTGGAAGCTAGCAGGTTGGACCTCTAAATCTGTACTATAGGAAGATCTCCTTCTTAAGAAAATATTAATTTAACTTATGCTATGAAACTATCACCAGGAGATCAAAAAGCTCATCTGACCTTCCAGTTGGGATGTGATGAAGGACAAACCATATGGGAATCAAGGATGAACAAATATTACTCTTCGCCATTTCAAATGAATCATTACTCCTCTTACTTTTTAACATTACTATAAATAGTACTGACTATTTTTAGATAAAGTAATTTTTCAGTAGAATATATTATTTGTTTTATTTTCATTTAATTTCTTAGTTTATTTTAATGAACAAAGTCTCCCTCAATTTTTGCGTCTTATGAAGCCCCTGTCCTCTCAGCTGACCATGTTTCATTAAGCCACCTGAAGTCAGCCACTATTTTGTGCTCTCCAGCGTTAGCACCTGCAAGCGCAACTGGAAGAGTTGTGTCATCTTGTGATTACTACATAAACGCTTCCAAGGCGCACCCTGAGGAGATCCCCTCACCTTTGGAAAAAAATAAAGAATCTACCACAATCACTCCATATCCAGATCTTCTGACCTACCTCCTCTGGAATGGCCAAGACACAGTAACTATAGGGACCTACTTTCTCAAAAAAATTCTTTGAGTGTAACCATAAGACTTCATGCGCTTCAGAGCTCCCAGTCAGTTAAAACCTTTGCTTGGCCTGTTAAGAATTCCTGAATAACTTGAGAAAGAAATTAGCAAAAATGTCAGCATCATAAAGAAAAATTAATGAAGGAAATTTTTTACTACAAGTATCAAACCTCATTTTTCAAGAGGATATGGGATGATAGGAAAGAAGAAAATTTCGAAGTCATTAATCAAAGGGATAAACTATTGGTTGCTAAAACCTGTCTACTGTGATGAAAAAGCTATGTTCAAGCTTCTTTCAGCTTTAAACAAAATTAAAAAGAAATTTTTCAAGCTATAACACATCATCTTAACAAAGGAAGAAGATCAAACATTATGGAGTGCTTAAATTTTAATAGAAAGTAATTATTTATTTGTAACACTAGTATTAATATAGATAATAAAAAACAAATTTCAACTTTCAATGACATTTCTCACTCTGCTTCAGAGAAGAAAGTGAAAATCAAATCATATAGCCAGTTTGGGCCTAAAAGTGTCAAATGATGAATCAAATTTAGCCAGTGAGCATCAACGACACAAAACAAATTGAATTGGGACAAGTCAAGTGCTAGTTTTCAATCTTAACAATGAAATTAAGCCTCAAGTGTCCCATGGAACTCCAAATACTTCCAGCACCTCAAAATGTCAAAAACGTTGGATGAAACACTTGGGACTTACCTTAGCTCAAGGAGCACCAAACTTGATGATTACTTGCTGTCAAAACTGTTACCATCAAATTCAGCAGTTCTCCTTCAAAAAAATGGACCATAAATTAACAAAAAGGTGCATATAAATTACCTTTTTAGCTCACAGTTTGGGATAGCGTTGGTCCTAACAAAATAGGGCCCACTCTGATTTTAATCATTCAAAACAAAACCATAATTGATACTGGTCCTGATAATATTAATTCCAAAATTAATCCAAGTGGCCTGAAATCTAAGGCTTAGAGATTAGTTAATTTTGAAAGTTGAGAAATTCAGAAAAATAACCAGTTGTCCCAACCAGAAAGTCACCGCCCACAGAACGTTCACCTGAGCCAGGATTTGTCCCCACAGTTGAAAACAAGGTTATCAGATCAAATGAGCTGTACTTCACAGATTGCATCAAGATAAATCAAGATGTCATTTTCTAACAAACTTGAGCCCAAATTAATTTAAGTGGCCTGAAATCTAAGTTTGAGTAATTAATTATTTCTCAAAGTAGATAATATACCTTAAGATGGCCAAAGACCGTCATCCCAACTAGGCAGGCATGCACCAAGCAGATGGCATGCAAATCCATTAGTGGCAAAATACCCCATAAGCAAGTCACCACTGAGACTGCTTGCAAGAGTGTGCCTCTGAAAGAGGTGTCAAGAAGCCTTATCATTTTAGGCCCAGAATCATTGCCCATCACGAGATTTTGCAAGATTATAAAACTGATCTCTGTTTCCAAGCCTCTGCTATCTCTGCCATACAATATGTTTTAATCCTATCCCATTGGGCTTTTTAAGGATACTAAGAAGGCCCTTTTCAAAACTAAGAAAAAGCTCTTGCAGTGAAACTGCAAGTTGGTCAAAATTGAAGATGTTCTTAAAGAGCTGGTGCAATGAGCTGTGAGAAGCCAAGACAAAAATTTCAGAACCTGGGCTTGAAAAGCCTTGCAAATCATCTCTAAAATGCCATTGACACCCTCACTACCTAGCTGCCATGCCCAAGGGCAAGATTTACCCTCTCTACGCCGAACCTTCTATACTAAATTGTAATCAGTATTTAATTTAAATTTATTAATGGTGACAAATCCCAGTATGTCACAATCAGGTAGTCCGTTAGGCCCCACTCTGAATGCAAGGTTACCCAACACTAGAAAAACCTTCAGTACCTAAACCTCAAGCAAGCCACTGTTGCCCACTCCTGGATAGTTCCCAAATGGAAATTTCTCTGTCCCAACTCAGCCACTTTGACAATCTACTCTTATTAATCCATCATATCTTATCAAGTTAACCCAAAGCACTTGCTTAGTTTCGCCACCAATATGGAATCTCTTGCTGAAGCCCACGCTTTCTGTCATGACGCCAGAAAGAACACTAAGGAGTCCAAAAGCTTTGAGGCCGCTAGATTATGCTCATCAAACCTACTTCTAATGGACTCTTATGAAGACAGCTACCTGGCCCCAGCTCCCCTCAATGTGAAGGCCCAGTGTGACCTCTTGACTTACCCCAAGATGGCTTAAACCTGGACTGGCCTTCATCATCTGACCATCTTTGAGTCTCAAGATGAAATGCATCAATTAAAGGAATCTGATTAAATTAAACAGCTAATTTGTGACAGGTGTACACCATAAATAACTTGACACTTAATTGGGTCAATTTATTCTACATGGGCCAAGACTTACTCCCCTTGGAAAAGGCTTGAGGGGGCTCTCTCAGGAATATCCCCGTTCAAGTTGCAATCCTTGTCCTTGGGAGAAGGTCAACATATGCTGCTGTGCGGGACTTGACTTCAATATACTCAAATGATCCCATAAGTCCTGAATTAAGGTTTGAGCTTATATCTTCAATGTAGTTTTCGAATTTGGGGTATTACCTGAATTACTTTGACTTTTACTAAAAATTATTTTACTATGATTCACAAATAATTTATATAATTCCAAGGCCATATTACCCAACTATATTATCTGTGGCCCAAAGCTACTAATACCTTCATCATCTGTTCTTTCTGAAATCTATCAAGTTGGACCACTAAATCTGTACTATTAGAAGAGCTCTTACTTAAGGCAATACTAATATAACTTTGGCGTGAAACTAACACTAGGAGATTAAGAAGCTCAGCTGACCTTCCAAGTGATACACGATGAAGGACAAACAATGTGGGAATCAAGGATGAATAATGAATCACTTTTCGCCATTCCAATGAATCATGACTCCTCTTACTTTTTAACAGTACTATAAATAGTACTGACTATTTTAAATAAAGTACTTTTCAGCAGAATATATTGGTTATCTTATTCTTATTTAGGTTCTTAGTTTATTTTAATGAACAAAGTCTCTTCCAGCCTTGCGTCTTATGAATACATTGTCCTCTCAGCTAAACATGATGCACTAAGCCACTTGAAGTCAGACAATATGTCATGCTCCCCAGCATTAGCACCTGAGAGTGCAATTAGTGGAGTTTTAACAAGAAGTTTAGACTTTTATTTTAAATTATACTGTCTGGGACATCTATCTTTTCAGGTGGGGGTAGGATGCAACATTCAAAGCAGTAAACAATGGTAAATGGTGGATGAGATGCGGAGTTGTCAGCATAAGATGCCTCACAGCCTAAGCTGACTCTGCTTTTCCAGCCTCATCAGCCTTCTTCAAACAGTTAACCTCTGGATTCTCAAAGAACCTGAAATAGGAGCAAAGGTCGCATTAAAGGTTAGATCATTAAAATTGTCTCACTGCATGAATGTGTAGCCAGTTTCCCTTGTTATGTGTTTGATGCACCTTCAACTAAGGCAGCTCCGTGATGGATTCTTTATCATCAAGAATGAACTTGATTAGCTTTTTCACACTTTGGAAATGTAGCATGAGAGTCATACTATATTTAAACATGAAGAGGATGGTAGCAATGGCATCGTCCAAGCTAACTTGATTACAGGACGTGAAAGCCAGAGCTTCATTTTAAAACTGCTCAGCAAACTTAATATCTTTTTCACCACGTTTGGGGCAGATCCACATGAATGCATGTTTATGATTATACATGGATGTGTTAATCCCAAATTCTTTAATAAAGGGCGTTCCTTAGTTCTGCCCAAGTAGCACACTCTTTGAAGTATGGCATCATGATCTCTCGTGCCTTATTATCAATACAGGTTTGCATGTGATGGCACTTATGGCGATCCATAGCTTATTCCATCGCATTTTCATACATATAGAGATAAGACTGGATGATTTTGGCCCCCAAGCACATGCTTTTTAAGGTGTTTTAAAGTACTCAACAGGTTTGAGGGTGACATAGATAGCTGGAGGAGGAGTCTGGTCAGACTCAGTTGACTCCATGGTTCCTAAGTTGGTTGAAGGGATAGCCCTATCAACATGACATTAAAAGTCATCCATATCATCCTGATTGGTGATGTAGCAAGTGTTGACATGATCAAGTGAGGCTTTGGCATCTAGGAGTCAGAGGAACTTTTCAATCTTGGTGGACTGTCTTGCTACTTTGGATGACAGGGAAATGACTTGGGCCTACAATGGTACAGAGCTAGGTCCTTTTGAGAAATATCCTTCAACACTCATCCACGCTTCTTGAGCCACCTTTAGCAGCTGTTGTTTTTATTTAACCGAGGCAAGCTAACCAGGGGACAGGCATTACCAAAAGAAAGAAAGAAATGACATGAAACCTGAACAGGGTCAACTCCATCAAAGAAAGTTTTTCCACCTCTGGATCGGGACTCAAATTTTTCTGGTTACGTCATGGGTAAGTTTTCGTGTTATTAGACCTACTAACCGCCAATAGCTTCCTTTGGCTGGCACCCTGATCGATGTGCAAAGGGTGGGAATCAAACCTGAAACCTTCAGGTTAGTAGCTGTACGCCCTACTGACTCGCCTTCCACCCCCTCTTTAGCAGCTGTTGTTCAAATGTTCAAATTTGAGCTTAGTGGTTTCCATCAAAAGATATTTCTCTAGTCAAGCACATATTATCCTCCATCTTGGTAGGGCTGCGGTTGCTGATCTTATTCACGTGAAGGTATGTCTTCATCAGGTAATCTTGGAAGGGACCAGAAAAGAAGCCAGTATTGATTTTTTTGTTATAATTTAAATCAGGGTCTTTCAAAAGCATATGATTATAAGTCATTATAGCTCCAGTGGAAACTCTTAGTATAATTTGGGTCTCTAGAACATTATCTTGACGGAATAGTCGCTGCCAAGGCAAATATCTGTTAGCTTAAACAGTCAAAATCTCTGGTAAAAACTAGGCAAAAATCTATATATATGAATGAGTATAATCTTTATTTTAAAATATGGGGCATTTATAGATTTAGTTAAAGTCTTAGATTGAGTAGGGTACAGCAATTTCTGGGAAAATGCAGCAGAAGGTGGAGCATTCTTGCAGACACGATTATCCTGATAAATTCAGTAGGTTCAGATAATCTCTGACTTGCAAAAACTTTATTGATAAATCTGAAGGATTCAGGAGGAATTTGAACCTCTAGCTGATTGTCTTGGAATTCATTGCTCATTGCAATTTAAGTAGCTTCCATGGTAATGGAACTCCCCTGAGCATATTTCAAGTTATCTACCATTCAATATTTATTAGAACTAGCGTAAATCCCATCAAACTTGACAGAAAGTAAGGACTCCTTGTCATTATCAGGTGCCTCAAGGGTTCAAATGACAATTCTTTAATATTTATTTCTATAGGGTTCTCTTCAACTGAGATAATGTCAACAATCTGAGTGGGCTTAGAGGCTTCAACCAAGTAAGACTGCTATGTAAGCTCAAACTTCGCTTGGTCAGGCTGGAGGCAGGTGGACACAACCACTTCAATTGGGGCTTCTATTACATAGTATCATTAATCAACCAGTGACCCAGGCTCCTCCATCTTTTCTGATAATGTGTTGTATGACCTAAGTGACTGATCCTACAGACCTCCACTTAATATTCTTAAAACTCTTTCTTTACTTAACTTAGGGCAGCTTCTCCAAAAGTATCATTATTTCTGACAGTTATTACATTTAAACTTGGTGAAATATGGGTACTTACATTTAACTAATTGGCAAGCCTTCTCCTTAGGCTTATCATTGCTGCTTTTAGAAATGTAAAAGGTTTTTTTATCAAGGTGGCATTGCTTATGGTTCTGATGGTTCTGGTGTCTTGACTCCATCTTATATGCGGCTATAATGTCAATCAAGGCCTCCTTAATAGCCTTCAGAGCTGCAGCAGGTTTCACGTCCAAAGTCATGTGCATCAGGAGTTGTAGGTATGATTACAGAGATAAGCAAGACAGTCTTCATGGTGAATAGATCCAAAGCTTTAGTTGTCCAAAGCGTTAGTACTTTGAGGTGATACTAGTTTTCTTAGTTTACAATTGATTCAGGGTTCCCCATTCATATGGTAGGAATTCTTGCTTTATATTTTGAACATCTTGTGCGCTTCCAAATTTGGCAATAAGAACCTCTTTAAATTTGGTCAAGTTATAGGGTCAAAGTGTAGCTGCAAGCACCTCCTGTGCTTCTCTACTCATACATCTTTTTACATGGCTAGCTTTCAGTTCTTGGTGGATCCATCCATGCTATATTCTTATAATTGAAGAAATCTGGCTATAGTTCCCTCGCTAGAAGTGAACTTAGTCTTGAAGTGCAAGCGGAAATTGGAATTTTCTTAGGTTCAATATGGCAAGTTGGTTGTATCACCATCGCTGGTGTATTGGTACTGGTAGTGAACTTTCCTAAAGTAGGCAACAGTATAAAGGGTAATGACGTCTTACTTGTATGGTGCCCACATCCTGCTTCAAGTGATCTGTATGGTCGTTGTGGCTTTCCAGCTAGGTAAATATTGAGTTAAGGCTTTGTAATTTTCATTGTTCACATTCTCCAAGAACACCAACTTCTTTCTCACTTAAGTCATTCCTAGCACCCTAGTTCTTTTCTGCGCTGGTGATAATCTAACTTTATTAACTCAACAATCAAAAAAGCTAAACTTATCTTCAATTCATTGTTAATACTGTGCATACACTCCAGAATCAATCTTCTGGATTTTCTCCATCATGGAACACTTCCATATATCATCATAGAAATCCCTGAAATTTCTTAATTGTTCCCCTGTAGTGAGCGCCAGTTATTTCCATAGTGGCTCACTTCCTTAGGGTTGAGCCAATAGCAATAAATTATTTGTTTGTTCACAGAGTGTGCCATCAGTTAACTTTGAGGGTCTCATTATCTTATATATGGGACTTTATCTCATAATTCCATAAGTGTCCAACTGTGTTGAAGCCTAGGAATTATACATATGGGGCTTCTCCTGAGAATACTAGAACTCTATTAGACTCTTTTAAAACAGGAATGGTAATTCCAAACCTTTTAAAATTATTATTATTATTGCATAATTGGCACCAAATAAAAATTACCATAAAAAGGCAGAATTTGTAATTAAATGGTTTGTCACATAGTGTTTTATATCTAAAAACACATAGGAATTACCTTGAGGTGATACAAAATTCATAATTTTTTATCATAATGGTTCAGTTGATCTGGATGTTTTTGTAAGTTTGATTTTTTAAATCAGAACGTTTGAGGATGCAAACTCTCTGGATGAATTTTCCAAATGCAAATCTTTAAACTTTTATATCATAAATAATTTAAACTCTTTGATTTTAATTCATCAATTTATGGTAGGATCAATGGGATAATCCTCACCTTGTAATTTTTACCCCATGACATCAAAATAAAGTTTGAAGGTTGAATATAACATAATTTTAATTTTATGTATTTTAAGGAGAGGATACCCCAGTGGTAGAGTATGACCCTCTGCCCCTACATCCCTGAGTTTGATCCCAGTAGTGAACTTTGGGTAGGGGATGATTATGACTGTGTTGGCGTTGCACACCAATGCCCCAAACTGAGATAGCAGATAGCAAAGACGGTCCATGGAGTTCCTGGCCTATTATACGCCATTCATGGAGGTTTTCCAGGTTTTATCCTTCTTTTCCATTTTCTTCACTTCCCCTCATTGGTGCGGTATTGTACTCAGGTTAGCCCACCTCAAATAAAATTTAAAATTTAAAATTTAAGTTTATGTATTTTAAATTTTGTGCTGGCGTCAAGAGTTGCTCTCAAAGTACCTCCCAACCTTCTGGAGCTTCACTCCTATTTCAGCCAAATAACTGATATTTATGTATAACTGAGTGGTCCAAAGGGGCTGTACTGAATCTTCACCTCAACTTGTAGCGCAAATTAGGTTCCAGAGTCCTGATGAATCTAAAGTGATCCAGTGGACTGAGCCCTGATGAATCCCTAGGTAGCAGAGGCTGGGTCAGTTCCAGGTCATGATCCAGAGGTCCAGTGATAAGGATGAGATATGGCTTTTGGTGGATTCCAACAGTGGTAGAGGGTGGCTGAACTGGTTTTACACCATAACTCAGCTGATTGAGCTGAATAAACAAGTATAGCCATTTTCAGATGAGATATAAACATGTTTGCCCCTTTTGGATGAAGGAAACTCTCCAATACTAGGGTTGTGTCACTGGTGGATGAGACTTGAGATTCCCTTCCACTACAATTCTGTGAAAGAAGTTACTTTATTGATATGAAAAAGGAAATTATGTGGTACTTAGGGATTTGGGGTGTTTGAAGTAGGACTTGATTTATATAAATCAGATTTCTTTATGTAAAACAAATGTGCATTAGCTGCTTGGTTTCAGGGCCAGCGGATTCCAGTTCCTTGATCCTCAGAAATCTTCTGAGATTCTTTCTTGAATTATATGGAGCTCTAACCTGCTTATGAATGTCTTACTGTTGCTCTGAATGCGCCTGTTAACCTTGTGACCCTTTGTCATGAAAATGGCAGAAGAAGTTTAGACCAGCCTGCCAGCCAGGATGCATAAGCACCCAAAAAGAGAGCTAGAATGCCAGAGGCATTGCTGCACATATGACGTTGTATGGAGCTGGGCATTGGGGAATGATAAACTGTTGGTGTAGGGTAATAGTGAACAGCAACCTGAGAATGAACCAAATAGAGACAGCCCCAGACACTGGTGGTCTTGCTGCAGGGGATGTTACCACAGTTATAGTTTCTACAAGGTCACCAACAGGTGGGTTTAATTCAACTGGGGAGACAAGGGTGCGGATCCTTGCTTGGAGATGGTGGATGTAAGGCCACAAGATCCCAGTATATTGTTGGCAGATGATTGTAATAACAGGGTTGAATTTCCAGAAGTATCTAGCTCGCTGAATCCAGTTGATGATAGTAGGGGCCATAGTGACCATCAGTACTGATAAAGGTCATATAGTATAAGGACTGACAGGCCACCAGAGAAAAGCTATTGGGAATGCAGCCAGAAGGATATCAATAAATCAAAATTGATAGTTTTTAGAGGCAAATTTTATTGCAAAGGAAAGTGAAGAAAATCAACCAACAATTTTCTCAGTGCAATGCAACTGATTAAATAGTGGTCAATTGATGCGGGAACAAGCAGGAATTAAAACCTCAATTTCAACCTAAACAGAGAATTATTTGGGAATGGGGGAAGATAAGCTCACTAGGAACTGACATCAATGAATTCAGCAGCAGGCTGAGTTGCTGTTAGTTTGACCTTGAATGCCCAAACCAAGGCTCAACTACATTTCTGACAGTTGACATGATGGCATCTGGACAATGAGCAGTGGGAATCCCTCAGTGCCACCCCATGTAGGGGCAGTCCCAATTGGTTGGAAACAGGTTTGGGATTCCCAACCCACCCATGCCCAGTCGCTGGGCCATTCATTTGGTCAAAAGTGTTGCATCAGCTGCAACACCTGATTTGCTAGAAGGGAGCTTCAAACTCTTATTGATGGTGTCCAATGCTACTATCTGCATGTCAGAGATCATCCCTGACAATTTTGAGAGGGGGTTAATTTTGACAATTGCAGTGTTGACTGAATTGAAACTGTCAGCAATTCTGACTGATAAATCAACCTTTGTCCCTTTTTGACTATGTGGATTCTGATCATTGAGCTTGTTTCCAACCATTTTGGACTGATTGACTTCATTTTGGCAACCTTGGCATAAATTTCCCTAATCAGATATACTAGTTCTGCTGAGGTGAGTGTGGGCACTGAGGTAGGGATCCAAAGAGGGAGAGCAGTTACCCAGCGCTCATCTACCACATGGGCGAGGTCACCCTGGGTAACAAGGGGTACAGCCACCTTCTTCAGAACCTTCTTACTCAGAAACGGGAAGAGGGCCCAATCAACACACAGGGGACGTTCCCCAGGACTTACACCCTTGTGACTTATGAAGCTACTTGGGTACATTAATGGTCTTAGTCAATAGAGCTTTGCAAAAATAATCTTTTTGTTTTAGTATTTTTTGCATCACTCAGCTTTGTATGAATGAAAAAACTCTCTTTGGAAATGTTTTTGGTAATTCACCTGTCATCAGCAGTTAGACATGAGGGTCTAAAAAGGGTTTCCTATGAGGCATCTTCTGTGATGTCATGTGTATAGTCATCTGAACCAATATTATACTTGCGTGCCCTCTGATATCATGCTGACTAGCTGTTTAACTATTTTGGCAGTCAGGGGATATATAATAGCCTTTATTTCAGGAATTTTAGGCCCTTAAAGCTTATAATAGAGCTTTGGATTTATGAAACATTTTGATCACTGGCTGTGTTATGACCTAATCTTTGTTCTTCATCTATATTAGTAGTACCAATATCAATGATATGAAATTGGGGTTTTCAAGAAGGAGAATTCCATAGGTCAAAGAATTTTCCCTATAGTTGAGCGTTTCTCAACAAATATAAAAATTTAAGGGGTATATATGACTGGAGGCTCTTTATTGGATATCACATTGGGATTCAGGAACGCTTTTGTAGCCTAAATCTTATAAATATCATCTGCAAGTTGAGATCTTATTCCAGAATGAATTTGAATCATTCAAATTGATCTTTGGGAAGGTTTGAATTTGGACCCTTTTGAAAGTATTATTATTTTGTACCCTCTTGAGATATACAGTGGAAACATCACTTCATATCCTGAGAAGCTGTTAACTCAGCTAATTAATATATTAGCCTAAGTATATGAGTCCTTAAATTAGATCTGAGGAGATTTTTACTAATGATTTTAGTGGCACTATTGTTCAATTTAGCAATGCAAAAAATTGGGGCATCTGTTAGATTTTCTACAGTAGGATTGCCCATCACATCATTTTTAGGGACTGGCTGATTGATATCCTTTTTATCATACCTAATACCCTGGTATCTGACACTGATAAACAAGCTTGAAGTTGGAAGTGCAGACTAAAATTTGCTCTGGAGGAGGCCCCATCAGCAAATATACGTTTATCTTTTTAATATAAATGCAACACATCTACTTAATAAAACACATTCACTGATGTACTGATGTACTGCCTGAATAACATCTGAAACCTTTGAGTCTGATACGTTCAATCTATTTGGGCAAGTGGGTGAGAATTGGCAAATATTATTGATAATTCACCAAATTGCACATCCAAAACTAAAAAACAGTTTAGAGTTTTAAGTAGATTAAGCAAAGTTAGGAGAATCAGCTCAGCCACAAGGGTAACAACAGAGCTGGTAATCTGAGTGGCTCAAGATTAGCACTGGCACAGCCTATTTGCTATGTCAGTGTGAGCTTATAAATAAACCTGAGCAACGCCGGGTAACTCCACTTTATAATATAAACCCTAAATTAATCAGTTCAAATTCTCTGGGAATAAACCCAAGCAATGCTGGGTAACTCTGCTAGTAGGTAAGAAGTAATATTTTTTAACCAGAAAAGAGTACTTTTCTATCCAATGATACAAATCTATAAAGGATGTGCGCTTACTCCCTAAATAAACTATATGACTCTTATAGTATCTTGTCTTTTCATTGGCAAACTTTTCTGTATATAAAGGTCTTTCTTTAATTTTCATGTTGCTACTGTATAATAATAATATCAGTATATGAAAATTAATCATAAAAAATATGTGGACTCTGAGTAAAAAACTTTAAACAGAAATGCTTTGGTGCTATTATATTTAAAAAAGCAATCAATAAACATCTGTGCCTTATTTTATATTTAATTAAGACCTTACCAGAGAAAAGGAAAGCGGTTTGATTTTTATATAGCACGTAGAAATTTGATACCTATTCTCTTAATGTGAAGTCAAAGGTAGTGCACACGATAAATAATCTCTTTATTTGTGTAATTATCCTCTAATAATAACCATTTTAGCTACTACCACTTTTTAAAGATAAACCTCATATATCATCATCAGCTACTAAATGACACTAGGTTTATACCTCTCTATAGACTTATTTGGATGTTAAAGTTTTATCTTTCTTGAAACAAAATGATAAGAGGCAAGTACTACTTTACTTTCTGTCAAACTAAAATTCATTGATATCTATTGTCAAAATATATATAGTGAAATGTAAGAAAGTTGTTCCCAATTCTATTTATCTGCTACTTGTAGTTGATTAAGGTATAGGTATCTAGGCATATATTCTCAATTACTTTCACCATATCCAGGTGTTGGAGCTAGAATATAATTAAGTTGGTCTGTATTAAAAGTTAAGGCAAACAAGGCCACATTTAGGACTCCTAATACTGTTATGTAGGCTCTAAGCTATTGGAAATAATCAAATTAGGTCAAATGCTAATATTTAGAAGGTTGGTGCTTGCACCTTATATTTTATTACTAATTGTCGCCATACAAATCATTTCAACCTATTGTTTCTATATATTTAACATTAATCTATTTTAAACCCAAAATTATCCAGTTGTAATGATTTTTCAAAGCTAATTTATGCCAGAGATAAGATTATCCTCTTTATAGCAATAAACATATATGGTACAATAGCTCCCCTTAGTCTGCAGCTTTAATCCCAAAAACATATTATGCTTCACCTGTATCACCATGTTATGTTGAACATTAAATTTTAACATGTGGAAGATCATACTAAAAGATTCAGATGAAATACCCCTTGAGCCATGACTAGCAATCAGCCTTGAAATCTAGTCAGACGATCATCCATTAAAATTAACTCGCTTCTAATTTATTTTATCAAAATCTAAACCTAAATTTTCCCATATATTTGCCAAGTTTGTAAAACCATGTAACCCATTTTACGCTCCTGGCGGTAATAAGCTTTTCTAAGCGTACCAGCCGCACAAAGAGCACACCCGATAAAAACTCATCGTTGAAAAGGACGTTGGCTTTTGTAAGATTTAGATAAATTATCGCTGCGTCCCTCCAATTCAACCATAAAACCCCAATGTCAAAATCCAAAACCCTTAATTGAACTAATAAACCAAACTTACACTTCAAACCCATAAAATTGGTTCTTGGCAGCGCGGTTAAAAATTGGTAAGGCTTGTCTCGCTTAAACGGTGCGGATCTAGTCATTGTGCGCTTACACCGCTTAATTTAGCCGCCAGTCCAAAAGGCGCCATACTTTCAAAATGGGTCACTAGTTGAAAGTATTCTATTATATAATAAAGCTATCCTTAGAATTTTTTAAAATCTTATACAGTTTAACTGATGGCGTAAAGATCAAAATACACTGGCATGTTTAAAGTCAACAAATGTTTTGATGCCGATCGTTTATTCTCATGTGCTCCATCAAAAATTTGCGCACCCGGATAAAGATTAAATTGTTTGACTATGCATTAAATTGAATAGAGATAGATTTGTTCATATCTTAAAAATAACAAAGCATTGGGTATCAAGCTAATAATAAAAAATATTCGAAACCATCTTGCAAGCCTCGTTTGACTAAGACTCAACCTTCATACTAAAGTAAAATAATGATCCAGCACATTTGCCTCGAAAAAATAAAACGTGAAAATAAAACAAAAGATAAAAGACTGTTATTGTAACTACGGTAAACAATTCACTAAAGGATGGAAAATTTAACCAGTAGTAGTTGAAAAATAAAAAAGCGCAAAAAGCGTACTTTAAAATTGCAAAAAGAAAACAAAAAGAAAACGCAAAAAAGCCAACCCTAAAAATAAAAAATTCAACGCTAGATTCAGCATCGAATAGTCAAGGTAAAGTGAAGAGTGATGAAATACAATAGTTCCAATGCTTTAAGCAAAAAATAAAAGAAAACAAGTAAATAGCCGTTTCAAATGCTAGCGGACAATAATGAATAAGCCTAGGGTTTCATCAAAGAAATGCTGACAATTGGGTTTCAAGCAACATACAACAGGACATTTATTAGAAAATCCAAATTTCCAACACTTCGCTGTTTAATAACGACCTCCAGGTTGTCCGTAACCCTGGCTCTGACCACCAAATTGGCTAGCGCCTTGACTAAAACCTCCAGGTTGACTGTAGCCCTGAGGATAGCCACCAGGTTGGGTATAGTTATGCCCACCTTCCCCAACATTGCTAGAACCCTGGTTATTCCCTGAAGGTGACCCAACGTTTGGGTTGTAGTTGGGCGCAACTTCGACTTGGTTTGCATATGGCATCCTGGGAGCATTGGCTCGCGGATGCATGGCCAAGTTACGTCGATACGCTTCCTCCTCCTCCTTCCCCTCCTTTTCGTCGAAATGCTGTTTTACTTTGTAGCCGCCATAGGCCAACCCGGCGGCTGCAATAAGACCGCCGCCAATACCAGCCGCAATCTAAACAAATGTATTAATATAAAAGAGAACAAAATTAGCTCAAACTTTACCTTCCAAGTGGCATTGGGATCCTCATCTTGGTTTTGCTCTTCGGGCTTTTCTGACTGATTCATACCTTCTGCTTGTGTCGGGTAGTTTTGATCCTGGCCTTGTTGGGTTTCTTGACTCTGTGGTTTTTCGGTAGAAGAAGAATGAGTGTTTGCGCTGGAGTCATGTGAAAAGGTAGCGTTTGCACTCGGGTTGTATGAAGTGGGGTGGCTAGGATGATGAGATTGGGCCTGGAGCTGCTGTTGCTGGTGTCTAGCGATCTGTTCATTATGGTCGCTTATAATTTTGTTCTGCATGTCGATCTGAGCTTGCAGTTGCTGCTTCTGCATCTCCTGCTGCGCCTTAAGCTGCTCTTCATAGCTAAATGAAGGTTAATCTTGGCTTTGGGTAAAGTGTGTACCTTCCTGACATGTTTGTAAAGGGTAAACTGCTAAAAGTTACAACTTACGGTGGCTTATTTAAAGTACCGTCACAATGCGACTAGGTTTGATGATGCGAGTTGCATCGATAGAAAAGCCTAAACTAATTGATTTTACAGTAATTTCGTTCAAAGGCTTTATCCTTTCTACTTGGCTCATTGTTAAGCATGCAAGTTGGCAGCAGGTCAAACTCCAGTCACCTGCGTCAGATACCAATCAACATATGAGATTTGTCTAATTCCGATCACCCGAAATTAGATCCCAGCAAAAACCGCAGTTCTAAATTTAGATATGATTTTACTTCATCTATTTAAGCATTAAGAATAATATTATATAAAATATACTAGATATAAAATTAATCTAGAATCATAGCTGCATATCTCAAGCTGGAACTTAACAGTTTTGTGAAACATCCAAGATTGGATTGTGGGACACGCTTCAATAGTTGCCACTTTGATATACCCCTATTATAAAATTAGTAGCGGAGTTACCCATGCTTCGCTAAGGTATTTATAGATTTCAGATGATTCAAATCAATTAATTTAAATTTATACTATAGATTAAACTCTCAGCTATAACAATATAGCAAATACCATCAAAACATATGAATATTCACTCGTTATATATAAAACTTTTTACTTTACTTTAGATTTACAAAAATCCTTTTTTAGTACTCACCTACATCACATAAGGAACCTACATACCAAATTTCAAGTTTCTAGGTTGGTATTTTTTGGAGATTTTATGATGATTCAGTAATATCTCTTATACATATAGATAAGAGATTTAAATCTCCCTTATTTTCCACCTGGGCCCGCACATTGCTAAATTTTGAAGCTAAGGGGCCCCTTGATCCCCTTCCTCCTCCGCCATGGATATCTAACGGTTTGCCGTTGACAGCCTGTTTAGTTAGTTTAAGTTAGGTTTCAGTATCATTTTGCTTATTTGTGCCTTCCAGCCCATTTTATTTTTGAACCGACTTTGAAAAAGAAGGAGGTTCTCAATTTGACCTGTATATTTTTTGTTATTTTGTGTATATTTGTTCGTGCATAACTCTGAAACTACAGGATTAATTTGGATTCCCTTATTTCTCAAAAGAAGAGGAAGCTCCAACTTAGGTCCCATTTTCTTTTGTAAGTATTGGTCCAGTATATGACCATTAATTTAGTAAGTACTAGCCGATTTACCCTGCTTCGCTACGGTGTCTAAAATTTCAGATATTATTTTTATTAATTTAGATTTTATATTATAGATAAACAAAACCACTCAGCCAAATCTAATTGCTCAATCGAATCAACCAAAATCCACCAACCACTCAGGTAAACCTAACTGAACTTATCAAAACAACCAATAACTAATCACCCCTCAAAACTAAACTGTGTCCTATCGATTCACACAAAAGCCATCAACCACTCGGCCAAACAAAAAAACCTATCAAATCAATCAAATAACACCAAACTGCTACCCGAAACCTCTCTTTATACTTAAAAAAGTATTCGAGGTGGGTCAACCTTGGGACAAATATACCACACCGAGTTTATACTTAAAATCATTGAGTATGTGATATCTCTTCCAAACTACTAAATCAAGTTCTACTTAACTTGCCAAAAGTATTTTATTGATTAGGTGAACCAAATTAGGCAGGTTTTTAAAATATATAAACCTAACATCCAGATCCAGATACCTGTGCTTCGCTACGGTATTTATTTTATTAGATGATGATAAGCTCACACAAATACTATAGGCTGTGCCAGTACTACTCTCAAATCACTCGGATTAACAGCTCCGCTGTTGCCCTCGTGGCTGGTGAGCTAATTATCCTAACTACTTAATCTACTTAACTCTAATACTGATTTTTGTTGAGTCAGGTGAGCAATTTGGTGAATTATTAGATAGTATTCGCCAATTCTCACCCACTCACCCAAATAGATTGAACCCATCAGGCTTGATAATTTCAGATACGATCTTATTTGCCAATTCTCACTCACTCACCCAAATAGATTAAACTTATCAGACTCGATTAGCTTCAGATGACAAAGTATAAATTATTAGATAATATTCGCCAATTCTTACCAACTCATCCAAATAGATTGAACCTATCATACTCGATAGTTTCAGATTCGATCTTATTTGCCAATTCTCACCCACTCACCCAAATAGATTAAACTTATTAGAATCGATTAGCTTCTGGTGAGCAATTTGGTGAATTATTCAATGATATTTGTCAATTCTCACCCACTCACCCAAACAGATTGACCCTATCAGACTCGAAGGTTTCAGATGTCAGTCAGTCTGTCAGTCAGTGAATGTATTTTATTAAGTAGATAGTAAAATGGGCACAGAAGCGATGGTTTCAATTGTGGGAATGTCCATTGCTGGATAAACTTTATTCCGGCATTGGTGAAGCGATAGCTTCGAAGAAACTTTTGACATATTCTATGGCTAAGGGTATGTTCAAAATCCAGGCAAGTATGAGATCATAGTGGGATGAGCTTAAATCATTATAGTTGGTTATCGTTTAACATATTTTGACCAATAAAATCAGCTAAATTTGGTAAATTGAATTATTTTAGATGGCGAACATAAATTTAGCATAGATTGACCAATAAAATTAACTAAATTTAATAAAATGATTTATCATAGATGGCAATCAGTAAATTTAGCATACATTGACTAATAAAATCACCTAAATTTATTAAAATGAATTATTGTAGTTGGTGATCAGTAAATTTATCATGGATTGACCAATAAAATCAACTAAATCTAATAAAATGAATTATTGTAGATGGCAATCAGTAGAGATTTTCTTTCTGCTTGACATCACTTTCAAGAAATTTTAAAAAAACAGTTAATTTTTCACCACTGCCTCACCACATCAATTTCCCAATCTATGTCCTCAGATCCACCACCTGCTGTTCCAATGCAGGGCAGCGGGGCTCCGCCTGCTAGCATTTACTGCCCAGCAGGCAAATGCATGCAGACTGTCTCATCCAGTCTGCCAAATACATCCAGCTGCTATGTCCCTCCAAGGGACTTAGCATTCCACCTTGCACAATTCCACCCAACCCACCCCCATCCCTTAACCCTACCTCAATCCACTATCCACTTTTGCCTCCAAGTCAAGTATGGATATCTCTTCCTATATACTGACAAAGCAATAATTGATTGGCAACTGCCACCTTTGCACTGGCAGGATTTATATACTTCTGCCCTTATAAGGGCTATTTTGACAGGCTTTTCCATCAAAGAGGATGCAGCTGCTGCTGCAGCTATGCCATTAATATATAAAAATACCCCCATTAACATCACCTAAACACATCTCCCAGATAATACCACACTTGTGGTGACCTTTTCAAACCTTTTCTCACACCTTTTCCCTCAAACACTTTATGAGGAGTTGATGTTGGGGCTGTCCACTTATGGCAAAAACCCCATCCTCCAATTCATTGTCCCAAGTGGTGCTGAGTGCCTTACAGAACCTTGGGCAATGGCCACTATTAACCCCACCAGCTGAATATGGCCCAGCACATCCCACCACATGCCTATATCCTATCTGCACCTGACCATTTCTTTTGGGCTAACAATGATAACAGTCACACAATTTTTCCCTTCTGCCATGAGTTAGACTACACAAAAAATGTTGATACAATTCAAACCCTGAAAACATAGCCAACTCCACCCATGAGGCCATACCAACAGCATTTTTGGGGATTTTGGCTGCCCTATCACCCAGTTAAGCACTCAATAAATCAGCAACAAAATTGAGCAACCCAAATCCAAGATGGCCAATTTACACCCATGTCAACCAATCAGGAGTAGGTTTGGACCTACGTTCAATCCAAAAATCTCCCAGCACAAAGCTTACCCAACCACAGACACCTATCACCAAATCTTCCCAAGTCAATCAAAATCTCTGGAACTTATTGGATGAAGTAACCAAATCTGGTGAAGTTGTCCCACCACTGTGTTATCCATTTGATTTAGAACCTTAACTGAATTCAGATTTTGATGCCCTAGCCCTGACCAACCAATATGTCCCCAAACCCAATTCTACTCATTTCCAAAGTGACCACCAGCTTGCCAAGGCTGCAGTGGCCTCACCCAAAAATTCCATCTTTGCATGAATGTGGAAAAATCTGTTGCAGAATTTAAAAAAGGGTTGCACCTCCCTGTTCCCCCCAATCTCCCTCCTATTGCAAAAGAGAAAATCACACACCTCTATGAAACTGCCACCACTGCTGTCAAACATGTTGCTGAACTGGCAGATTTCTCCCCATCCACACATATCACCAGAGCCAATATTGTAAAATTAGAATAACTTCATGATGCCTGCATCCAAGCTGAACACCATGTTGCCAAACTCATAGAGACTTTGATCCAGTTCCAAATTGTTGATCTCAACAGCTATCTACTTCACCTCAACCCTCATCCTGCAGATGCTCCAACCCCCTTATTATCAACATTGATCTAATTCTTCAATGTTGAACCTGATGATCCACTTGATCCCCCTCCCCCTCCACCATGAGGGATAAGCATCTCACTGCTGTGCCACATGGTAGGTAGTTTTCTCCTTTTTTTGTGTTTATTGCTGCTCAATAAAGGCAATCCGTTCATGTTTTTTAGTTGGTTTAGTTTTAGAGTTTTTAGTTTCATTATTGTCCATCCCCTGGTCAGCTTGCCTCAATTAAATAAAATAGATGGAAATTAGTAAATTTAGAATAGATTGAGCAACAAAATCATAAAATTAATAAATTGAATTATTAGTATATTTGTTTATTTTTTATTTAACTGAGGCAAGCTGACCAGGGGACAGGCATTACCAAAAGAAAGAAATGACATGAAACCTGAACAGGGTCAACTCCATTGAAGAAAGTTTTTCCACCTCCAGATCAGGACTCAAATTTTTCTGGTTACGTCATGGGTAAGGTTTTTGTGTTATTAGACCTACTAACCGCCAATAGCTTCCTTTGGCTGGCACCCCAATTGATGTGCAAAGGGTGGGAATCAAACCTGCAACCTTCAGGTTGGTAGCCGTATGCCCTTACCAACTCGCCTTCCACCCCCTTAGTATATTTGTTTATAAGATACTATAAAAATATATACAATGAGTTTATTTTTTTTAGTACTAGATGGTCCCATACAATGAGTTTATTTTTATAGAGAAATAGTGAGAGTTCAAAAATGATATATAGTATAGAATTTTTTAATAAAATTTGAAAAAGATCTACTTTTAGGATACATTAATTTTTTGGGTAAAAGAGAACTGTGGATAAACTTTTTTGGGAAAAAAGAATCTTCATTAAAAAATTTATTGGGAAAAAAGAATCCCCTTAAAAAGGCACTAAAAAGTGTGAAATAATTGAGAAATTATACCTCCTCAATAAAACTCTTTTTGAAGTTGGTGCCATATTTTATTTATTTAACTGAGATAAAAAAATTATTTGAGGTGGGTCAACCTTGGGACAAATATACCACACTGAGAATATTTTTTAGCCAGTACAGGTTTCAAACTCAAAACCTGCACTAGGGGTGGAAGCAGTTTTACCCATTTGGCTAACCACCCTTTTTTTATTAAAAACTCCATACTTTATTAAATAAATTTAAGGGAAAGTAAGAGGGGAGGGTGGAATACAGGCAATTTGGCTGAGGGTAAAAAAGGACTGGGGTTTTGGGCTGCTAGAGTTCTTGCACCTCCAACCATTGCTGATTGGCGACCACCATCACTAGCCACAGTTCTAGCATCAGCGGGCTTACAGGCCATTCAATTCTCAGTTGATTAGTTGCCTCATCGCGTGCAATGAGCAATCTGGTGGGGAAAGCCACACACGTGGCCTTATAACACCCAGGGATTATACACAAGAATTTTAAGATCCAGTGGAGCTGATTGGAGATAATCCAAATGGTCTTTAATACCAAACCTCTGTGATGGGGGCGCTCATTGCTTATTACCTTGGTGACAAGCGCACAGTGAATTACCCATACACAATAATGGTAAATGAAGGCTTGTAGTTGGATTGGAGCCATTCTCAGGGTTTTTGTAAAGAACAGGTCCTGCAATAGATGCATACCTGGAGGTGAATGATTGCCTGATAGGATGTACCGCATTGTGGACCAGTATTTTTTGAACATGGCGCATTCATAATAGCGATGTGCTATGTCTGCTTCCAGTTCAGTGCATATGGGGCATCCTTTGTGCTGGTAATCCAGCCCACTGTGCTTGCCCAACCTGAATGCCCGATTAAGGATCTGCCATGTTACTGACTGCTGTTTGGCTGTAACCAAGCGGGTGTTCAGGCCCAAAATCAACTCCTTCATCAGGTAGTTGGTGTTGTGGCCTTCAGTAATCCAGTCATTAAGGATTCGTGGGCAGGTGGGCAGATTGCACCCCAGTTTTGGGAGTGGATCTCCATATTCTATCAGCGTCAATTTGTACCTAATTCTGATTGACTTGGTTGCATATTCATCAGCAATTCAGTTACGTTCCACCCAGCTTATTGCAGTAATCATTGCAGAATTACATGCTTTGATATCCTTTGAATTTTGTTGGTCTCTCAGTCCAATTTTATGAATGACCACCCACCCTGGTGCACAGCTGTAAGTCCCAAGGAACATCCGCTGGGCGTTAATTGGGCCAACCTTCTGTTCCTGAGCAAGAAAATACCAAAGAGGATGGCCATACCCCCATTACCCAGGGCGATTTCATTTGCATGGTAGATGAGCACTGGAAAATGGTCCTTCAGCTTCAGATCCCACTTTCAGTACTTGCACTCTCCTCAGCAGAACTGTCACAATGAATTATTAAAAATCTGCACTGAGATCACCAAAATAAAAATAATTGAAACTAATTTGAGTGGCAATCACCTGGATACTCAGATTTCAAATGGTTGAAAAGGTATGAAGGCTAAGCTATTGGTCAGAACGCCTGACGGTTGCAAATTCTGCTTACACAATGATCAAAAAATCTTCCCCCTCCTATTCCCAAATAGTTAACCTCTTAGGTTGACCTGACCACAACCCAGCCTGCTGCCAAGCTTAGCAATGTCAGTCCCTAGGAAAAATAACACGCCTATTTCCAAATAGTTCACCTCTTAGGTTGACCTGACCGCAACTTGGCCTGCCGCCCAACTTAGCGATGTCAGTCCACAGAGAACTAACCCACCCATCTTTGAATAGTTCACTGCTTAGGTCAAACTGACTGAAATTTGGCTCATTGCCAAATTTTGCAAATATGGGTCCCCAGTGAACTAACCTGACCATCTCCAAATAGTTCATTACTTAGGTCAAACTGACTGAAGATGGGCTTGTCGCTGAATTTTGCTAATGTCAGTCCCCAGTGAACTAACCTGCCCATTCCTGAATAGTTCACAACTTAGGTCAACCTGCAGGACCTGATCCCAGCTTATTTTCCCCAAAAATTGATGACTATTTAATTGGGTGCATCACCCTGAGAAAATTGTTGGTCGATTCTCTTCCCTTCAATTTCCCAATAAAAGCACCCTCCCCCAAATTTCCATTTTTTATTGGTTGAGATTTAAGTTCCCTTTTGGGACCATCTAGTACTAAAAAAAAAGAGATTTAAGTTCCCTTCCAGTTCCATATCTGTCATACTAGCAGCAGTGCCCCTGGCATTCTGGTCCACCACTTGGATGCTCCAGCATTCAGGCTGGTAGACCAGTCTATTTTTACTTTCCATCTGCCTAACAACAGCCTAATTGCAGAGTCACCAGTAGTGTGGGGCTCCTTTTCATGAGGTTATCTTTGGGTGGCTCACTATCCATTCACCTAATGATTGGGGGAGACTGGCTCTTGGAGGCCTTGTGCCCTTGCCCAGTTCACACCCCATGCTAGAGTTGGGCAGTGCATGTGCTGGCTAACCACCCTTTGGTGCCATATTTTAACTGACTTATAATAGGCATTTATAATATATATACTCAGCAATGTATATTCTAAGCTGCCTATAGTTTACGCTTGGACCCAATCCAGAGATAAGATATAATTTGTATTTGTGAGCAAAATTCTATAAGTCAGGTTGGAAAATGGCGCTGACTTTAAAAAGGGTTTTATTGAGGAGGTATAATTTCTCAATTTCCTAATTTTTAGTGCCTTTTTTAAAGGAGGATCTTTTTTCTATTTTTTCTCTTTTCCATTTAACAAACTGTAACACAGCAACACATGGCTGGGTACAGCTAGTATACCCATATTATAAACTTATTAGCTGCTTTCTGTAGCTTCACTTATAATAGATAATTACAAATTTGAACTTTTGGGTATCTAAAATTTATATAATAAACCAGCAATGATCTATCAGTAACTATATATAAGTAATTAGTTTTCATTCAAGTAGGCTACCTGGGATATATCACTACTAAGAAGCTTATAAAGGATTTATAGCAAAAAAATAGGCAAGGACCAATATTAACTTAAATCCTAATGAGGGAAAACTCACTACCATAATTTTTTCTCCTAAAGAAATATTAATTATATCTTTTAGGTTAACCTTATAAAGATATTTTTTATCAATTTCTACTTACTCTTTTAACTAATAGGAGTCCTAACATAGTGAACCATTCTTATATATAGGGTACAAATAAACCTTGTGCCCCAATAGTAGTTGGATACACTACTGACTTGGCCTTATTATACCTAATTAGGTAAATATATATCTACTTAATAAAACATATTCACTGACTGATTGATGTACTGACTGATTGACTGACATATGAAACCTTTGAGTTTGATAGGTTTGATTTAAATGAGTGGGTGAGAATAAGCAATTAATATTGAATCTAAAACTATCAAGTCTAATTGTAAGTCCCAAGGAACGTCCGCTGGGCGTTAATTGGGCCAACCTTCTGTTCCTGAGCAAGAAAATACCAAAGAGGATGGCCATACCCCCATTACCCAGGGAGATCTCATTTGCATGGTAGACGAGCACTGGAAAATGGTCCTTCAGCTTTGGATCCCACTAACGGTAATTGCACTCTCCTCAGCAGAACTGTCATGATGAATTATTAAAAATCTGCACTGAGATCACCAAAACGGAATTAATTGCAACTAATTTGAGTGGCAATCAGCCAGATACTCAGATTTCAAATGGTTGAAAAGGTATGAAGGCCAAGCTATTGGTTGGAACACCTGACAGTTGCAAGTTCTGTTTACACGTTGATCAAAAATCTTCCCCCTCCTATTCCCAAATAGTTCACCTATTAGGTTGACCTGACCGCACCCGATCTGCTGCCAAACTTAGCAATGTCAGTCCCTAGAAAAACTAACCCGCCTATTCCCAGGTAGTTCACCTCTTAGGTTGACCTGACCGCAACTTGGCCTGCTGCCAAACTTAGCAATGTCAGTCATCAGAGAACTAACCCGCCCATCTCTGAATAGTTCACTGCTTAGGTCAAACTGACTGAAATTTGGCTCATCGCCAAATTTTGCAAATATCAGTCCCCAGTGAACTAACCCGCCCATCTCCAAATAGTTCACCGCTTAGGTCAAACTGACTGAAATTTGGCTCATCACTGAATTTTGCTAATGTCAGTCCCCAGTGGACTAACCCGCCCATTCCTGAATAGTTCACCACTTAGGTCGAATCTGCAGGACCTGATCCCAGCTTATTTCCCCAAAAATTGATGACTATTTAATTGGGTGCATCACCCTGAGAAAATTGTTGGTCGATTCTCTTCCCTTCAATTTCCCAATAAAAAAAACCCTCCCCCTAAATTTCCATTTTTTTATCAGTTGAGATTTAAATCCCCTTCCAGTTCCATAACCACTGTACCAGCAGCAGTGCCCCTGCATTCTGGTCCACCACTTGGATGCTCCAGCATTCATGCTGTTGTACCATCCTATTTTTTACTTGCCATCTGCCTGACATAATTGAACAACCATCAATCTCTACCATTTCCACCTTTCTCAAAGATATTGGTGCAGCAATGGCCCCTTCTTTCCAGCTGAATCAGGTTGTAAAGAAGATTGTCCCTGCCCACACTTGCCCCACCTCACTCAAAAATCCAAACCCATACCCCATAGTTGCCACGGTTACCTTGCCATGTCAGTAGAGTCTGACATCTCAACTTGCAATGAGTTTGTCCTCCAAAGCCCAGTAGTTTCCCAGATGTCGCCCCTCAAAGGTACAATTCCTATGGAACTGATTATCATCATAAATGGGGAAGAGGCTGAGGAAGAAGTTATCTCAGCATTCCAGAAATTGTAACATTCCTTTCATAAGAACAGTTGGGGCAAGGTGCGTGATTGCGCAAATTGTATGAACCTGGATGAAATATTCCACATCTCCCCCCCAAGCTTCCCCATTTTCCCAAAAAAACCTACATCAGTAATGGTGATCAAGTCACCCAAGGCACACAAGAAGGTGGCTTTTGTACAGTTTCCCATTGATGAGGCTCTTCTCTTAGAAAAAGGAAAGGGTGATATAAGTCCTGAGGAACATCCACTGGGTGTTAATTGGGCCAACCTTCTGTTCCTGAGCAAGAAAATACCAAAGAGGATGGCCATACCCCCATTACCCAGGGCAATCTCGCTCACATGGTAGACGAGCGCTGGAAAATGGTCCTTCAGCTTCAGATCCCATTTTCAGTACTTGCACTCTCCTCAGCAGAACTGTCATAATGAATTATAAATAATTTGCACCAATATCACTGAAACGGAATTAATTGCAACTAATTCAAGCGGCAATCAGCCAGATACTTGGATTAAAATAGTCAAAAAGGTATGAAGGCTGAGCTATCATTTGGAACGCCTGATGGTTGCAAATTCTGTTTACACGATGATTGAAAATCTTCCCTCCCTCCTATTCCCAAATAGTACACCTCTTAGGTTGACCTGACCGCAACTTGCCTGCCACCAAACCTAGCAATGTCAGTCCCCAGAGAACTAACCCGCCCATCTCTGAATAGTTCACTGCTTAGGTCAAACTGACTGAAATTTGGCTCATCGCCAAATTTTGCAAATATTGGTCCTTGTTAACTAACCTACCCATCTCCAAATAGTTCACCGCTTAGGTGAAACTGAATGAAATTTGGCTCGTTGCTGAATTTTGCTAATGTCAGTCCCCCAGTGAACTAACCCGCCCATTCTTGAATAGTTCACCACTTTAGTTGAACCTGCAGGACCCAATCCCAGCTTATTTTCCCCAAAAATTGATGACTATTTAATCAGGTGCATCGCCCTGAGAAAATTGTTGGTCAATTCTCTTTCCTTAAATCTCCCAATAAAAACACCCTCCCCTAAATTTCCATTTTTTTATCAGTTGAGATTTAAATCCCCTTCCAGTTCCATAACCGTTGTACCAGCAGCAGTGCCCCTGGCATTCTGGTCCACCACTTGAATGCTCTGGCATTCAGGCTGGTAGGCTAGTCTATTTTCTACTTGCCATCTGCCTGACACTAATAGGTTTAATCTATTTGGGCGAGTGAGTGAAAATTAGAAAATATTAATTAATAATTCATCAAATTTCTCACCTGAAACTAATTGAGTCTGATAAGTTCATTTTTTTTTAGTACTAGATGGTCCCAACCCAAGGGGGATTCATCGATGTTGATAAGTTCATTTTAATTGGGCAAGTAGGTAAGAATTAATGAATAATATCAAATAATTCTTCAATTGTTCAATAAAAACTAAACAAAAATCAGTATTAGAGTTAAGTAGATTAAGTTATGATAATCAGCTCATCAGCCATGAGGACAACAGCAAAGCTGTTAGTCTGAGTGGCTTGAGAGTAGTGCTGGCATAGCCAACAGGCTACAATGTGAGCTTATCATCTGATAAGCTTTTAAATCCATAGCAAAGCACGGGTATCTGAATTCTTTGTTTATATGACTTTAAAAAACCTGCCTAATTTGGTTCCCCTAATTAATAAAATACTTTTGGCAAATTTAGTAAAAGTGAAGTAGTTTTGGAAGAAATGTCATATACACAATGATTTTAAATATATAGAGATGTTTTGGGTAGCAGTTTGTTGTTATTTGAGTGATTTGATAGGTATATTTTGTTTGGCTGAGTGTTTGATGGGTTTTAGTTGAATTGATAGAACAGTTTAGTTTTGAGAGGTGATTAGTTATTTGTTGATTTGATAAGTTCAATTAGTTTTAGCTGAGTGGTTGGTGGTTTTTGGTTACTTTGATTGAGCAATTTAGATTTGGCTGAGCGATTATTGTTTATTTATAGTATAAAACCTAAATTAATAAATTGAATGCCTGAAATTCTATAGACACCATAGCAATTCATGGCTAATGAATGCCAGTTTTATCATAATATTAGTGATTTATACTTACTATAAACTCTATTTATAGTGTCTAATATTCCTAAATTATTACTTTCTTCTCCTTTTATTTTTTTCCCATATAAAAATAACTCTTTGTTTTCATATTATTTTTTTAGTACTAGAAATCCCAACTGTTTTCATATTATTTGATTATCATAATATAACCTGATTCAATATTTCTTCAAAGGAAAAATAACATTGAATTTCATTAATATTTAGCACTGATTATGTGTATTGTCTTTTTGTTAATTTTTGAAGGCTGAGCCCTTCAAAGGCTACTAAACTTTTATTTGCTGTAGCTCCAACAAAACCTCCTATTAGACTTTTGTCTCTAGGGCAAATCTCTTTGCAGAAAAGTGTTTTCTTTAAGTTTTAAAAGCCCCAATGGGCTCCTAGTGTGGGCAACTATTGTGGGATGAAGGCCTGGGGTACTTCCCCCACCACACAAGGGCTGCGCGAATCTAAGCACCACTTAAATTGTGGGCCCAGCTGTGATTGGGGGTAGCTCATGCTATTCCCTAAAATGGCATGCCCGCCCTGTTTAAGTACTGGGCAGCTCATCTGCACCAGCCAGGACAGGCGATATGCCTCTCATCCCCCTTGTGGGGGACAAGACCCAATGTCCACAGGTTTAAGGCCCCTGAGTGGGGAGAAGCTAAAGCCCTCCCCTTTGTCACCTGCTTTTTTAGTGGAGTTTTGCTTTATGGCCCCTTTTTTCCAGGAAGCCTTGGAGTCCTTTTGGATCAGCCTTAATTTTCTTGCATGATCCATTTTGCTACCAGATGGCTCATGCCAACTGAACTGGAAGCTAGCTGAGCTTTTGGGCAACTTAGCAAACTGCAGCACTTATCGTAGGCAGGTGCACCAAAGCGCAGCCAACCAGGATTGCCCCTCCCTTGCCCTGGGGTCCACACCCGCGCAACCCCAGCTCATGGGGAGGCTGTTTAACAGGTACCCTGCTCAACTTGTACCCCTCCTTCCTTCCCATATTTTCCCCTTGGGGAGTGGTAGACACCTGAAGAACAGGTCAGCACAGTCATCACTACCATCCCGCACTTCTTTCAGGCCGCTACAGGACCTGAATAACGTGCCTCTCTGGGTTCTGGTGTTAGCTACTCACCCATGTTTCCACAGGCTTTCCCTGGTTGTGCCACATGGAGGCCCCAGCTTACCCTTACTAGCCCACCAGAAAAGTGGTTTCTGACAATGCAAATCTATTCTATCATGCAGGCAAAATCTCAAGCAAAAACTAGTAAAAATAATGAACAGAGAGAATCCTTTAGTTATAAGATCTAAAGAAATTTTTAGAATTTAGTCAAGATTCAGGATTGCATAGGATATGGTAATTTCTGGAGCAAAGCAGCAGAATGCAAAGGATTCTGTCTTTAAGGATTTTGGCTGCACCCATAAAACTAGATTGGTTGATTCACCCCTTTTGATCCAGGAAAGGGGAATGATCCTAGGCCACCCATTAGAAAAAATAGCGTATTTATGGAACACACTTGACAAGCATTAGGTTTCCACTGAGGCCCCTCATCACAATTTTACAACAAGCTGAAGAAAGAAAACAATTTTGCTGCAAAGTTCAATTTGGCTGGTTTACATCATAATATTGGGAAAATCTGCAAAGAAATCTGAGCACAATCTGGCATATCAAAACTGAAGTCCTGACAGAAGAGCCAGCACAGAAATCAATCCAGCAAAGAACTCACTGAGGATAAGGGAAATTTTATTTAGGAAAATTGTAAACTATGCGAACATGCTGGAACCCTAATGGAAGAAAAATTTTTGGCAACAGAAACAACAAATCAAGGCGTCTGCAATGTGAAAGCCAAGTCATGATGCAAAAGTCCTAGCATTTTTGAAAAGCTTTGCGTGTCCTTTTGTAAGAAATTATCCACAGTCCCTGCCTCTCAATTCCCTCCAAATATAAAAGCTTAGTGCTCTGCTGATGGTAGAGTGCAAAGCTATTTCATCATATCCATAATAAATCTTTAATTTCACCAAATTACATTAAGATTTTTATAAATTTTTTAACTAACTTGGATGTCCCAAAGAAAACACTCTAACTAATGGAGGATCCGAACTCATGTGTGTCAGTAATGACTGCGGCTGTCATGTTGGTTATTCCAGATATTTCCTCTATCAGTGCGGAAACCTTTGGGAACAATTCCCATGACTTTTGTACAACAGCCCAGCTCATGAGAATAGATATCCATAGTAAAAACGAGCAGAACAATTAATCACACAATCCAATACACCATGATGATGGGAAAAACTGGGAACACCAATTTAGAAGATGCTACTTAGGATGATAGTGTTGGGATTAAAATTGACAAAAAAGATTGTCACTCCTTGGTACCAAGTGCATGTCCAAATGAGTTTGGAGTATGTCCCAAATGCAAACCACAAAGGGGGATTGATCTACCATTCAATATAATCTGCTATGATTATGGAGAAGATGGGAACGTTGATTTGGTGGATGCTACTCAAGGTGAAACTGTTGGGATAAAACCCAGAGAAAATTGTCATCCTAGGCTATCAAACAGTTACCCAAATGAGCCAGGAGTATGACCTAAAAGCAAATTTCAGATGGTTGGAACAGTCCCCTCCCAGCAACACAGGCAGTTCAAACTCAATGTACAAAGTGTGTTCATGATTATTGCCACCACTTAACTTAGTTGTCACAGCGGAAATAGTGTTTGATAAGTAATACTTTCTATATTTGCCCTGTATGGTTCTTATTTAAATATCATCAGAACAGCAACCCTTGTGGACTTTAGATTCTATTGTAGGTGTTGGAGTATCTGTGATGGAAGCCAAGTCTTTCCATGGAATTTTAGTTGTCTGACATATAACCCAGCTAATTAACAATACTTCATGTCATTGGCTCAGAATCTTGTGAACCTGGGCTCTTCAACAGCCAAAAAGAGCTTATATGGACCTTTGCGTGCCTCCTGACCTGTTGGTCATGGGTGGCGTTAACCAAAGCCATCAAAAAGTACTGCTGATATGAGCAGTGCAACCAATTTTCCCTCCCTCAAGTTCCCAAGCGTGCAATTTAATTGTGTTAGGACCCACCTCATGCCCTTCAGAAAAAGTGGCTTAAAAGGTTCTGGGAGCTCTGGAAAAGCTTAAATTGCAAGCAACTTTAAAATGGAACCACCAAGGCTTTTAAGGACCAACATCCTTGGCCCTATTGGATGTCTTGTGTCAGGGTGATGACAGATAAAGTTTAGACTTGCCTGCCAGTCAGGTTGCAGAAGCACTTAAAAGACGAACCAGAATTCCATAGGCATTGCCACACAGATGATGTTTAAATTAGCTGGGAAATGTTAGGCAATGGAGTTCTGACAAGCTGAAAAATATGTCAAAAAACCCAGCGGAGAGCCAAGATGTTGCAGCCTTGAGGCCAAGGGACCTGGGTGTCAGGAGTTTCGAGATTAGGGAGAATCTCAATAAGGCCTTGACATGATAGGCCCAAGTGACTCTGGCAATAATTACTGTTACCAACATGGCTGGGATGAACAGTCAATACGCAGGCTGCAAGGACATTTGCTGATGTCACAGGGGTTCAGTAAAGGAAAATTTTGAACTTTTTATATAGATTCTTATGTGGGAAGATTTTTATTGAAAGTAAAATAAGAAAATCAGCTGGCAATTACCTCCATGTGTTACAACAGCTTAAATAGGCAAATGATTTGGTTAATAGCTTATGAAAGCATGATATTGGGGCCCTCAAGATTTGACCTAACCTAGAAAATTTTAGGTGAGGGGGAGGAAAAACTAACTAAATTTGAACCAACTTTTAAAGAGTCAGCGGTGGGCTGAGTTACTACCAGTTCTTCAGATTCCAGAATTTCTGTTTTACCACAGTTTTGATGGTTAGAGTGATGGCGTCTCACCTGATGGGCAATAAGAACCTCCAAAGGGTAACCCACATATAGACGGTCCCAAGATGTTGAGAACTGGGTTTGGGGTGCCCAACCTACCCACACCAGTCACTTTATCATCCGTTCAACCAAATGTATTCATAAAACAAAGACCTTGATATTTGTGGGGAGGGTTCTGAGCTGGAAGCGACTTTTGATGATGGCCCAATGCCATCAGTAAGTTCCACTGAAGATTTGACATCAGGCACATTACTCTTAGAAAGTACATGCCCATTGGGATTTGTCACTAATATTTCTGGGGTGGGTTTCAAACCAGCAACAACATTTCTCAATGGCCTGATGCCATTTGTGAGTTTTGCCAAGGATTTGGAACTTGATATTCCCTTTACTGAATGTATGCGCCCATCAGGACTTGTTGCTGAGGGTTTGTGGCTATTGACCTTAATTTTGAGATCTTGTTGCCATTGACTTCATGAGGACCTTTTGCCCCATTGGATGCTGACTTTTTAATATTTTGATGCAAATTATCTAATTCACCATACTAATTTGGTAAAAGTGAAAGCGGGGAAAGGTGACGGGATCTTCAAAGGGAGATATGTTACCCATTGCTTGGCTACCACAGGGCAAGGTTGTCTCTGTGAGATGATAGGGATAGCTGCCCTTCTAAGACCCTTTTTTGTAGGTAACTAAAACGACACATGGTCCAAGCAGAGTAACAATCTCCTGGACTTACGTTATCCTTCACTATTACCAAGAGGGAGCTCCACCACCTGATAATTGAGTTAGGGCCACATCTTGTATGCCTTGGGTGATTTGATCACCATGAGCGTAGCAATTTTTTTTGGGGGGGGGAGGAACTGGAGCATCAGGTGTGTGTGGCGTAGAAAGCCTCGATGAGCTCTGAGCAGTTGGCACAGTTCCAAGTGCTGACTCAGCTTTCTTATAGGTCAGATAGCCTTTCTGCGTGACAAGATATTGGCCCAATCAACAAGATTTGCAGGAAGCCAGAATGGCCTCAACTTTAGCTTCATCTGTGCCCTTAATTACAATGGTCTCTGGGTCTGAGGGGATTGTCTCCTTAATTGGGGACAACTAGGACATATGGAAGACTGGGTGTTGCTTCCAATGGAGTGGCAATTTTAATTGGAAGGCGCCATTACCCAAGTCCTCTTCCACCAGGTGGGGACCTGAGCGCTTACTTGAAAACTTATGTGATGGCACCTTCATGCGCAAGTGGCGTGGATCATGAATTATATGGTATCCTTCCTTTCTATCACGTGCTGGAGCTGTTTCCAATCTGAAAAACGCTTATGATCGCCTATTGATTTGTTTAAGTGCTCCCAAACCAAGGACTGTGTGGCCCAAATGTGCTGGGCATGTTCAGCTGCAGCTGGTACCACTGGTCGGAAGCATGGTCTGACTGAGAATGAAGGGTTGTACCCAAGGTAGCTCATATTGGGAAAGCCTCATGGATGTATGGGTTCCGTTGTTATACACAAACTGTGCTAGGGGAAGGTCATCCGCCCAGGTATCCTGAGCAGTTGCAGAATAGCACCGCAGGTACTATTCCAGGATCTTGTTGACCTATTTGGTTTGGACATCTGACTAAGGATGGTACACAGTGGAGTAATAAGGGTGATCTTTAAGATTTCCAAGAGCTCATATTAAAACCATACAAACTTTGAGCCTGCGGTTGCTAACAATCTCCTGAGGGATTCCAAACATCAAAAACACATGGCGCACAAAGAGACAGGCAGCTTCTTTATAAGTAATGGAGGAAGAGCATGAAATGAACAAGGAGGATTTGGTGAAGCAGTATACGATCACCATAACCAGTGTAAACCCCTTAAAGCTGGGAAACTCAACAATAGAGTCAACAGACACCAATGTCCACGGCCCATCTGCCTACTGTAGGTTGTTTAAGAACCCATTCCTTCCAGACTGGTCTAATTTGGCCCATGCGCAGGCAACAAAGTCTGCAATCCAAGCCATGCCACCTTTTGAAAAGCCTAACCAATTAAATGTACAATTGACTAAATAAATGTACTTCTTGTTCCCTAGATGACCGACTGAGGGTGGATTTTTATAATATTGCTTCAGATTGGAGGAGGGGAGGAACCCATACCCACACCTAAATTAAATGAGCTCGTCAACCAGAGAATACAAAGAGTTCTTTGAATTGGGGAGGGACAACTGCTTCATAAGGTCCACCCCTTCCGCACATGCTGTTTGTGCTTCTAAGACTCATGAAATCAAGGGCAAATCCAGTGATAAATCTGCTGTCAAAACCACATGAGGGATGATGGTCAAGATATGGGATGGGGAATGACTGTGACAAGATCCGCCTCATCTGGGTCAGTGGGGCAAAGTGCAGGGTTGCGGCTTAGAAAATTGGGAAGTATGTTCAACGCTCCTTTCAAAAAGTCTACTTGAAGTTAAAGCTGCACAAGTCCTAGTAGATATGGGCCTACCAATGTGCTAATTTTTGTGGCTTGCAAAAGTAAAGAAGAGCTTGTTGGTCCATTTGCACAGTAACCTCATGCTGAGCTCCCTTCAAGAGATACCACTGGTGGGTCAAAGCTCATGTCATGGCTGCCGTCACCTTGTCATATATGGCCCAGGACTGCTCAATGGGAGAGAACTTGTGGGAAAATAAGCAACTAAGTGTTCCAACACATCATGCTCTTGGAGCAAGACAGCCCTTACTGCAGTGGAAGATGCATTGTATGCTATGATATGGGTCAGGGGGATCTGCATGTGTTGGCATTCAAGATTTTTTGATGGCTTGCTGGTGCGTTTCCACACCTGAATTAAAACAATTATTTGCAGGAGAAATATGTTTCTCTACTTCAAGATAAATATATTGTAGGAGTTATTTGACCACTTTTAGTTATAATAATAGTTATAATAAATTAACTTAAAGGATTATGTTTTATATGAATTTTATTAGTAAAATAAGGGGTTTAGCAGTAACCCTCTCAATATCTTGGTACTTATTATTTAATTGTGTTGGGGCTTTTAACTTTTCTTTCTCGTTGCAAACACTTTTGCAACCTATTCAATTCAAGACTAAATCTAGTTTGATAATCTCACAGAGGAGATTAGTCTGCGCCCATGTCAGGGAGCAGTTGGGCAAGTAAGGTAAGAGGAGCAGGCGGAAGGCCCGCGGCCTCCAACGTTCAAAAACGCCCCGGAGAATCCAGCAGAATAGACAAAAATCTCAAAAAACTGGCGGTCACAATTTCCCCGGAGATACTCGCGTGGCAAGCATGATGCAACCAGTACATCAACACGCCACACTCCCAGCCACTTTCATCAGTGGAATTCAGAGTCCGTGTGTATCTGGACATCCAAAAAATGGCCTTATGGGAAAAATTTTGTGAAGATGTACACAAAATTTTCCTGACCATGGTGTACGTTGCACCTCACTCCATGTCATGTGGTTGGCTGGACCTAGGTTTTGAAAGCAAAATAGCAGCAGACAAGGCTGCAGCGGTGCGCATAGTGGTTGACCTCCCCAAAGGGCATTGGGTCATCGAAACCAAACGCACCAGATGGACAAAATCAAACCAAATTTTCCTCACATTTGACTTTTTGCCTACTACAGTAAAACGTGACATTTTGGAGCAACATCTGAAAGATGGTCTCGCCATATACAGTGAAATACAATCTTTCAAAATGCAACGCTTCACGATGATGCCAAACCTGTGCACTGGCAAAGCCATCACAGTTCTGACCCCAACTAAGGAGATCATGAAGGACCTAACCCAGATCCCGCACTCCACTTTTATTGATATCGCAGGGCATACCACCCACCCATTCCAGGTAACCGTGGACAGCGCGCCCCCCATTTGCAACCACTGTGACGCGTTTGGCCATAAGGCGCACGCATGCCCCATCAAGGAGGGTGTCACATTCCAAGAGCACCCCTCAGCGGCCATGGCCAGCGGAGAGGTGCACTACGAACCAACTGCAAGTACCAAGGAGGCTTTCCCATGGGGAGCACAAGGCTGCTACCTATTGGTAAAGCCCATCTCCCCGCAGGAGCGGAAAAAGGCCAAGCAGGCCTGTAGGGCCGCAGCCAAGGAAGCGGCCAAGGCCACCACCACCATCCCACACTCACAACGCCAGGAGGGCATGGAGACCTTTGTGGCAGAAGCGAATCAGGAATCCATCATCCAATCAGATTGGGAAGCCCATGCTGAGCAGGCCACTCAATCTGAGGATCTGATGGGAGATTCAATCTCACCCATTCGCTGCACCCAAGCTCCAGTTGAAACCAACTTGGGAACTATCTCAACTGAAAATTTTTTTTTGACCTGCTCGACGGTGCACCGAACTTATCCACACTGCAAAAAATTTGTCCGACATCGGGAAAACAAAAAGTGAAGGCCAAAGCCAATGTGACTCTTTCCGCAAAAATTAACAAAAACCCCAATAGCGTTGCTGCTAACACCCGCGCTGCTGTGAAATCCCGTGGGGACCTTGAAGAGGCTGGTGGGCCCGGGGGCCCACCCCCTCACACCTAAGGTGCGATGGGGGAAACCTTCACTCTAGGAATGTTGAATATCGCCGGACTCAAGGCCTCCCCATCCCAGGCTAGGAAAGTGAGTTTTTTACAACAAAATTTACCTATGGATATCCTGGCCATCCAGGAGTCCCACTGTCCATGAGGTTCTGAGGAAGCTTGGAAAACAATGCTCCTCCCATCCCTATCCTTTTGGTTGAAGCACTGTGGGGTGCTAATTTGGAAAAATATCTTTAAATTCATATCCTCAGAAACATTCCTAAATGGCTGAGTGCTTGTTGTCACCTTCTCGTGGGCTGATGCTGCACACACAATCATCAACATCTATGCCCCAAATGGTGCACACAAGCATCGGGAATTTTTCTCATTGGTCAAATCCCTCCTGCTACCCCCTGATTCTTTCCTAGTTGGCGACATGAACTGTTGGCTAACCTCACCAATGGACTGGTGGCCTCCCTCACCCCACGCCCCACAGGGTCACGTAGAACTACGCGTTCTAAAAGCCACCCTTGGGTTAATGGATGCGCTGCCATGACATGCCCCACTGCTCGAAAACATGATGCATCCCCACATCCACAACGGCCAATTAAGGTCCATGACCTGTATTGACCTTATTCTAATGCCGGCGAAATTCCAACCCCACATCTCCCACTTCAAAACAACAATAATGGAATTCTCTGACCACTGACTGGTATCAATAACCTACCACTTACCCATCACAGTTGCAAAGGCCCCACATTGGTGCAAAATCCGCCCCCCGAGCTCGCGTCGCCAGGATTTTCCACATGGGTGGAAGAGGCAACTTTGACAAAATCATTTGTTGCACCGTTTTGCGTGGACCCCATTTCCACATAGGCAACTTTCAAAGAGGACACCATCCGCCACTATCACCATCTCTCCTCCAGATGCTCATGAGCCACATCGGCGGTTATCTCGCGCACTCTGGTGAATTGGCCCACTTGGAGTCCAACATTCCAGCCACAGGATACAGCCCTGCATGGGGCCAGAAGTGGGCGGAGGCAGCTGCCCACCTCAACGCACTTGAAAGGCAACACAAACATTGGGTTTGTGTCCAATACAGGGCCACACGCATCACTAAAGGTGACAAGTGCACCGCATACTTCTTTTAAAATTTATCACACCACACCAGAGTGTGGCCTGCACACAGGTGCGAAGGTTGGATAATTCCATTGCGGACACACTGGCTGAAGTGGCAATCAAAATGCAAAAATATTACTCCAAGTTATACTGAGCCAAACCAATTCAGCCAGCTGAAATGGTGGAATTTCTTGACTGAGCTCATATCTGCACCATTTTCCAATACCCGGAAATAATGAAACCAATTACTCCAAACAAATTATGGACAGCCGTTCGCGGTGCGCCAAACCAAAAATGCCCAGGCCCAGATGGCATTCCATATGAGTTCTACAAAAAATATTTCAAATATATATCCCCATTGCTGCTAGCCTCACTTGACTAAAGCCTGTTGGAAACGCGCCTCCTACCAGGTGGACATGAGGCCTTTACTGTCACAATCTTCAAGAAAGGGGATAAGCTTGACTTAGCCAACTGGCGCCCCATTTCTCTAACAAACACAGACACCAAAATTTTAACAAAAATCATGGCTAACCGTTTAGGGACTGTAGCATCTGCCACCATCTCCCCAGAACAATTTGGTTTCATCCCCAGAAGGTCAATTTGGGATAACGTGCACTCCGTGGCTAATGCATGTCAGTCCACAGCCTCTGGGGCACTGGTATTCTTAGACCAACAAAAGGCCTACGATAGATTAAACTGGGAATACCTAAGGGCCTGCCTCCATCAATTCCGCCTTCCCCCCACTTCATAAACTGGGTAATGCTGCTCATGGAATCTTCGACAATGGCAGTGTGTGGCCCAGGCTTCCTAACGGAAGTAGTCCACCCTCAAAGGGGCTTGCGACAAGGGGACCCCTCAGCCCACTCTTATACAACTTCAGCCTTGACCCACTACTGCGAAATGTGAATGCCCAACTCACTGGGGTTCATGTGCCAGGCCAAACCCCAGTCAAGATGATGGCATTTGCAGATGATTGCGTGGTGGGGGTGTCTAACAACAAAGATGCACGCGCGCTTGAAGCCCTCATCCAGGAATATTCCTGGGTAAGCAACGCGGCACTGAACGCCTCCAAAACCAAAATCATCCTCCTTGGTTGGTTTCAGAACTGCTGGGCCCCAGCAATTAGTTCCCAACCCAGCCCATCTGCTCGTCCATGTCCACGCCTTACTAACTCAACACACACCGCTCCACTGGTGCTCCACTTTGTGCCACGTCCTACCATAGGACCGGTGCGCCATCTGGGTGTGCAGATGGAGGCAGGCGGATATGCATCAGCAGTAATGGAGTGCCGTATACTGGACAACGTGACGAAGCGAATCGCCTCTCTCAGAGCCCACCCTACTACCCTCACTGGCAGGGTTGTTCTTGCCAACTTTATGCTCCTATCCAAAGTCTGGTTTGGAGCCCACGCAATCCCCTTCTCCCCAAGCTTCTTCAAATCCCTGTATGCTTTGCTGCAAGGATGGCTTTGGTCAGGCCGCCCTCCACCAGTACGGATAGAGGTCATGTTTGGCCCTCATCATCAAGGTGGCATGGGCCTGCTTGACTTCAAAGCCCATGCTGCCAAGATCCTGGGCACCTGGATCGCGGCTGTCACCGCTCCTACACTCCCATCCCAACACTGGTCCCGTGCGGCCCGCTCCAACTTCTCCTGAGCCTTGAGCCTCAACAATCCATCAAACCCCCACTCCCTGATGAAATACCTCGCATCACACACATCAGCCACAGGTCCTCACGGGACTAAAACCCACTACAAACGAATCCTACTCTCCATGCGAAGCGCAGAGTGGAGAATTTGTATCAGCAGACATACAACCCGAAGAGGCCGCCCCTCTCCTCAGTTCACACAAGAGGTACAGGGGCTACTCATCCATGATGGCGTGATCCCCATTTGACCCCATGTACTATCCAGGGTGGACTACCTGGACATGATGGACATCCCTTAATCCACTGAGACCCAAAAGACTATCTGGAAATACGCACACCATCCTCTGTTGCAGCCTCAAGTCTGCTCCCAAGTGTGGCGCTGCCTGAGGTGGGTGTATCGTACAGCTGAGCGCTCTAACGCTTTACACTCATCCTTTTTCGTGTGTGGCCAGTATGGAACGCTGTTCCACCGCCTGGAGAAGTGCCCCACCTCTAAAGTGATATGGCGCGAAGTTCAACGTCTGCTGGGCCAGGATCAAACGCATCCCTTCAGTCTGTCAAGAGATATGTTTGCTTCATCAATGGCCTCCCCCTTCCACCCTCCCTCCGTGCTCTGGTGGTTGCAATCGCCATGTGGACTATCCACACGATTGTCTTGGATGCCATCGCTGGCTCCATCCCCACCCTCCCAGAAGCTGTCCACAGATTCCGGTCTCATTTGGTGGACCACTTTCAAGCGTGGATGTTTGGATACCTCCCACCGCGTCGCTGACAGCTGGTCTCCTCCTGGTTCCCAGTCTGGCTCATCAAATCAGACCCCTTCCTACACACGTGCTCAATAGTGGCTACGGCCCCTTCACACGTTCCCTCCCCCTCCCCATAAGTGGCGTTCCCGCTGGCAACAAGAGATAGCATTGCTTCTCTGGGGTGCCTCCCCTGGTACTAAGTTTTGTCTCTTATGAGTCATATTCGGAAGTGTCCATCCCATGGTCGGCCTTCCCTGCAATAAATTTAAATTTAAATTGTGTTGGGGTTTTAAGTTTGGATTAGGCTATGAATGTCTAAACTAGGAAATATGGGGATTCAACCTATTGGAGCTAAGAGATTCACCATGCTTTGATGGAATGGCCAATGGAGGGTGATGGCAGATAGGACAGTCCGTGAGATATGGTTAATATATTTACCCAATAAGTGGTTGGGAGAATATTTGCACCTTGCGGGACTCCCTATAACCTTATATAAGGGCCAGTCTCCACATTGAAGGTTGAACTGAATTAGCTGTAAAATGAGTAGGGACCTCCAGATGGCTCCCCTGATACTGATGACAATTTGGCGTAACCCTGTTAATAACCATAGCCTACTTGGCTGAGGAGTAGGAAAATTGTACTGCACTGATTTGAGGGATTCCACCAAGAATTGTCCAGGGTCTTTCGACTGATATTATCACTTTTTTCATCCAAAACGCTCTTTTCACAAAATTGGATTTTTAATTGCCTGACATTAGCCCTTCAAGAGTGTTAGGGGTGAATAAAGGCACAAGAACCAGCCATGGACCCGATTAGCAGTAATCAGAAGCAAGGGATTTGATAGAGTACCCATCCTCTCGCTTATATGTGACTACAAAGGGTCCTTCCCAGATATACCCGAGCTTCTCACTTCCAAGAGTGATGCAATTGTGGTAATACAACACCAAATCTGATAATTGGAAGGAAGGAAGAGGAGCCCAGAGCTCATTAGCTGCTTGGCCTTCTTTAGTGACAGTCTTTGCAAAGTTAGTCATAGCCTCTGCTTGTAGTTGGATAATATGCTGGTACAACTTTTTCATGGCTTGCTCTGGGTCAGTTCTGTCAGAGAAAATATCTTTGGATAGTAGAGACAGTACCCCAGGTTCTCATCCATACAACACACAGAAAGGGGACATCTTTTAATGAAATGGTAGCTAATCCAGTAGGCTATGAGGGCACTGGTTAAGTAAAGATCCCAGTGGGAGAGGGTCTGGATTGGCCATTTTGTGGAGTATTGAGACCAGGGTGTCGGACAATTAAAGGTTTAATTTTGTAATAAAAGTGCTTCAGTTTATAATAAGGATGAAATTGGCCAAAAGATTAAGGCCAATTGTTGGTGAAACCCCTCAAAATTGGGGCAATTATATTTTATCCACTTCTCAGCCAAATTGTCCAGTTCTTAGTAGTTGGGTTGTGATAAACATGCAGATGAGTATAGGAAGTTATGCTGTGGCTCCTCCCTGGCCCCTCAACAATTCAGTTTAAACACCTTAGGTGGAGACCATTCCCTTTTTATAGGGGTAGAGGGGGTTCCGCAACGTGCAAATATTTTCTCACCCATTGATTGGCTTAAATATCAAATCTTTACCTAATGGACTTGTCCTACCTAGTATCGATCCTTCATTGGCTGTTCTGTTGAGCAAGCTGAGAATTGAGAGTTCTGATAGGTCAAAACCCCATGTTCCCTAATTTGGATGCTTGTAAGTTATAATAAGTTTCTTGGCAATTGAACTTTAAACATCAGATTGTTTAAATACTAAGCAGCGACATGTAGTAAGTCTCAGGGAACGTCCCTTGGCTCTTGATTAGGTCATCTTCCCGTTCCCAAATAAAATGACACTAAAGAGGATGGTGGTACCTCTCAAAACTCAGGGCGATCTCGCTCACATAGTAGATGAGTGATGGGTGACAGCCCTTCCACTTTGGATCCCACCCCCAATACCCACACTCACCTTGGCAGAACTGTTGCGGAGAATTAGTGAAATCTGTGCCAAGATTACCAAATTGAAATTGGTCAGATCTAATTTGGGTGGTAATCTGGCTGATGGCCAAAATTTGAATGGCTGTAAAATCATGAAAAATGAGATATTGGCCAGATCGCCTGATGGCTCCAATTTGATCACTAAATCAGTAGAACAAATATTGGGCGCCCTTGACAAGGGTTTGAAGCCCTCTGATAGTAATTTGGGCGTTGTGCCCAATGTGCTGCTGTTGACCAAACGAATGGTTAAACGACCAAGTGCAGGCGGGTTGGCCACCCTAAACCCGTTCCCAACCAAATGGTCCTATCCTTATATGGGATGGCCTTGGGGGATTCCTGTCACTCGTTGGGCCAAACGCCATCATGCTAACCATTGGAAACATAGTTGAGCCCTGGTTCAGATGTTTGAGGTCAAACTGACAGAGACTCAGCCCGCTGCCAAATTTTGTGATGTCAGTTCCAAAAGAATAAACCCACCCATTACTGAACAATTCGCCAGTTAGGTCAAATTTGTGGGACCTAACCCCATCCTGTCACTACCCAATTGACCATTATTTAACCAGTTGCATGGCACTGAGAAAATTGTTGGTCAATTTTTCTTACTTTTCTTTCTAAATAAAATCTTTTAATAAACCAAATTTTTATTTCCCTTTCTGACTGCATCCCAGATGGCATTTCCCTGGTGGCCCATCACACCGCACTCTGGGTGGGCTTTACCAATTCTTTTGGTCACTATGGCTCCCTCTATCACCAATTGGGCCCAGCGGGTCTGATATTTTTGGCTCTATGACCCCATTCTTACAAACTTCTGGCAGCAATACATGGGGATCCTATGGCCCTATGTCCATCAATGGAAAGAAAGAATCCATCTCCTTGTCACCCCCAATAAGATGGCCTCACATTCCAAGGATCTTGTCAAAATTATCCCAATAAACCCCCTGAAACTAGAACCACTGAGTTGGGAATGGGTTCAGTGTGGTTTGTCATCAGGATACTCCTCACCCTGTTGTTGCATCACCACTTCGTGGTATCACATTTCCTGGCTCCATACCAAGTCGTACAGTCAGCAATGCCTTTGGCATTCTGGCTTGCTTTTTGGGTGCTCACGCATCCTGATTGGCAGGCCAGTCTAAAATTCTTCTGCCGTTTCATGACATAATTGAAAAACCGTTATTTCCAGCCACTTCCGCCTTGGTTTTCAAATTGGGCGCTGCAGTGGTTACCCTCTACCAGATGAACGTACAATCACTTGTGTGTTGTTTGTTGTTTGTTTGGTCACTTTCTGACTTCAGGAGAAGCATCTGATCTATTTTGGGAAACCTTCTTCAAGCCACTTAAGATGTGCAGACTGCATCTCCTCTTACTTCCTATGGCCCAGGAAAAAGATCAAGTATCCCCTCCCAAAAGATCGCCAGTCAGGTTCTCGACGCGCTCACTGAAGTACAAATGTGGACAACAATCGCACTCAATAACGCTTCTGCAATATCTCATTCCCAACAAGGGCTCGCGTTGTTAGATGCTGTGGATGGAGATGTCCGCCATTGGGTGAGAAATCTTTTGCGTTCTTCCTCACAAGAAGGAGACTACACCCCCTGATGGCTGTTGTATTGGCCGCCTTAAAAGCCCTAGTGTCCCAATCATATCACTTATTCAGACTGCTCCTTGCCATGGTCAAAACCCCTAGTTTGGTCTCTTTGATTTCTACCTTTTGTGAGCTGGGTCCCGCGTCAGGACTATCTATCGATATGCTTCAGGCAGTCTTTAGAGCGAGCTTGGATTCAGTCTCCGCTCATCATGTGGCCTGGTCTACCATCCAAGAATCAGTAGATCAAATATGTGCCACCTCAACTACTATCAAAGTGTTACCTCGCCACATTTCCCTGTATCAGAAGGGAAACTTTATGATAGGATTTCCTAACAATGATGTAGATGATGCCCCTGTCACCAAAATAGCAGTTGACGAGGGTCCCAACCCTGCCATAACCCCCAAGTCTAAGTTGGAATTTCTAGAGTTAACTATTAATGATTCTGTTCAAGCCCAGACAGAGGAAATGATTTCCCCACACTCATACTTCCAATTCTCACCCCAGCTAAGAGCCCTGACTCTGGTCCTGACATACCCGTTATTTCTTCAGTCATCTATATGTAATTCAAATCTCCCAATAAACAGAATTCTGATTATTTCCTTATCTCTATGAAAATCAGTATTGGTCCGCATCATGTCTCCTTTGAAGCTCTGGTGGATACCGGAGCAGCGGGGAACTTCATGAGTGTTGAGTTGGCACAACAATTAAAACTGGAAATGGATGTGGGCTCTTCAGTAATAGTGGCCTCATCTGCTTACCAGTCTTCATATGTTGTTCACCGGCTGATCCACTTCTCAATCCACCAATATAGCTTCTGTGATCGTTTTTTGGCCATGCCAAACTTGGTGTTCCCGGTGATCTTGGGTGTGGGATGGTGGCGCCAACAACATGTGAAGATTCATTTAGAATCTAATACGTTGTCATTTACCAATGATGATTTGGAGGGAGAGTTCCCTTTGATCAACACCCTCAAGAAGATACAAGGAACCAGCTCTATCTCTACCCTTGTTACTTCCGTGGGCATTCTGGCCAATTTTCCTGAAAGCTTAATGCAATATTGGAGAATCTTTGATATGGAAAAGGCGGATCGTCTGCCAAAACATACTAGGTACAATTGTGGATTTTGGACAACCGTGGAGTTGGTGAACATCAACTGCCCGTTGTATCCTCATACAGCGGAGGAAGAGGTTGCACTCAATACCTGGTTGGACGATATGTTTGAAAAAAGGTTGGTTGTTCAAAGAGACCTCACCCATCGCCTCCCCTATCATCTTTGAAAGAAAATCAGATGGAACGCTCTGTCCTTGCATGGATTATGGTCACTTTGACAAAATAACAGTTACAGTTCCCTACCCATTGCCTTTGGAGCAGACAAATCAGTCAGGCAATTGCCAAATCCTGTGTGTTCTCGAAACTGGATCTGGTGAATGCTTTCAACCAAATTTGGGTAATGGAAGGACAGGAATGGTTGACCACAATCTGAACGAGGCAAGGCATTTTTCAATTTCGCGTAATGCCCTTTGGGTTGATAAATGCTCCCGCTACATTTCAACAAATGATTGACAATGCGTTAAGGGATCTCCAGTTCTCTTGTGCTATTGCATACATCGATGATATCCTAGTTCATTCCCCAACTCCCAAACAACATGCTATAGACTTAGAAGCAGTGGTGGTCGCTTTGCATAAAGCAGGGCTGTTCCTCAAAGCTTCTAAGTGAGAGTTTTATATGGAAGAAGTCACATTTCTCGGAAACCTGGTTCTTAAAGAAGGTGTCACTATCCCTCCCAACAAATTAGATGCATTCTGAGAATGGCCAACTCCAACTACACAGAAGCAACTTCAGAGTTTCTTGGGAACTATCATTTTTTTAAAAAATTTTCCCCCGCACTTTCCCAGTTGGCCGCCCTGCTCCATCCCCTCACTGGGAAAAATGTACCATTTTGTTGGACCCCCAAATGCCAGCAGGCGTTTGAATTGATCAAGGAGGTGTTCATGTCTCCTCCCATTTTGAAACACGCTGATCCCACCAAACCATATATCATTGCATGTGATGCTTTGTCAGTAGCAGTGGGCGTGGTGCTGCTTCAGGACCACAATGGTCTTGAACATCTGTTCACTTATTTCTCCCAAAAAATTCACCGCTACGGAGCAGTCTTGGGCCATTTATGACAAGGAACTGGCTGCTGTTGCATGGGCATTAACTCATTGGCGGTACCTGTTGCAAGGTGCTCGTCATGAGCTAACAGTTCGCACAGATCACCAGGCTCTCTTGTATTTCTGCAAACCCCAAAAATTGGCGCACTGGCAGGCCCAAACCTATCAGGACCTGTGCAGCTTTAACTTCAAATACGAATTTGTCAAAGGTGCGCTCAATGTCCTTCCCAATTTCCTAAGCCATAGTCCAGCTCACTGTCCCTTGGAACCTGAGGAAGTGGATCTTATTACCATGATTCCTGCCACTCAGATTCTGTTGATTGTTCCCTCCATTGTTTCCTCTGCCGCGCTGTCTCCCAATGATCTGTTATTGGCCCAGGTGTTAGCCTGTCAAATGGCCTGCCCTGAGGGCGTGGAGTTGGTTGAGCAGTTGGCTCACTCGAGTCCCAAACACTCCCTATACTCCTTAGAAGAGGGGCTCATTTACTTCCATTCTCATGTTTGGGTTCCCCCTCCTTCCGCCCAGAAGTATTCCATGCACACCATGATCCCCCATGGTCAGACATCCCAGTAACAAGAAATGCATCAATCTGATCAAGTGAACCTTTAATTGGGCAGGACTGACCAAAGAGGTCCTGGCTTGGATCGCCAGATTGTGTTATTTGTGCTAGGGCTAAGTCAGATTGCTCTGGAAAGAATGGCCTCCTGCACCCTTTACAGCAGGCGGAAGGTCCATGGACCTCAGTGTCCATATATTTTATTGTTGATCTCCCCTGTTCTAATGGGTTCACAGCGGTGATGGTAGTGGTGGATTGCTTTACAAAATTTTCCCTTTTTATCCCTTGTACTTCCGCGATTACATTGGAAGAAACTGCCCATCTTTTTTATGACATGTGTTTTTGATGTTCAGTCTTCCCCACGAAATCGTTAGTGACTGGGGGTGCTCAGTTTGCCGTGCGGTTTTGGAGTGAACTCCTATTGATCCTGAAGATAACTCCCTGTTGATCCACAGTGTATCACTCCCAGTCCAACGGTCAGACCGAGTGGTTTAATCAAGTTCTTGAACAGTACCTGCATTACTATGCTGCAGCGGCGCAGGATACTCGGGCCAGTGACTTGCCTCTCACTCAATTTGTGTACAATAATGGGATTCACGCATCTATGGGTTTTCACCATATGAAGCAACGTTGGGTTATAACCCATCATTTTCAGTCGGAGCATGCTTGCAACCTGAGGTTCAAGCTGCCACAGATCATGCTGCCCATATTTGATCAACTCAAGCTTTAGTGTGGGAACACCTCACTAAAGCTATCAATGACTATAAGTGATTCGCGGATCATAAGTGCATTTCTGGGTCATGACTTTATGGTGGGTTCCTACATCATGCTTGATACTCGTCATTTGCAAAACAAACCCCTTCCTGTAAGTTCGCCAGTAAGCGTTTGGGTCCTCACCTAGTGGAGGAGGTATTGGGTAATAGGGCATTCCGCTTGAAGCTTCCCACGCATTGGAAGCAGCACCCAGTTTTCCATGTTTCCCAGCTGTCGCCCTTCAAAAGCATAATTCTCATGGACCTGGAACTGATCATTGTTAATAATGGGGAAGAAGCTAAGGTAGAGGACATCTTGGCATCTCAGAAGTCGCGGTGTTCAGTCTAATATCTTGCGGCCTGGAAAGGATACTCAGCTTATGAAAATGGTTGGGTCAAGGCGCGCAATTGCGCGAATTGCATGGACCTAGTTTAAGCTTTCCACGCATCCCACCCCAAGGCTCCCCACCCTCTTCAGAAGATCGTGACAATTATGGCTATCAAGTTACCTAAAGCACACAAGGACGTGGCTCTGGAGCAGTTTCCCAGTGGGGCCATTCCTTTGAAAAAAGAAAGGGTAATGTAAGTCTTGGGGAACATCCATTGGCTCTCTATTGGGTCATCTTCCCATCCCTGAATAAAAAGACACTGAAGAGGATGGTGGTACCTCTCATTACTCAGGGTGATCTCGCTCACATAGTAGATAGCCGATGGGTGACATCCCTTCCGCTTCAGATCCCACCCCCAATACCCACACTCACCTCAGCAGAACTGTTGCAGAGAATTAGTGAAATCTGTGCCAAGATTACTGAATTGAAATCAGTCAGATGTAATTTGGGAGGTAATCTAACTGATGGCTGAAATTCAAATGGCTGTAAAAGCATGAAGAATGAGATATTGACTGGATTGCCCAACAGCTCCAATTAAATCACTAAATCAGTAGAATAAATATTGGGCGCCATTGATGAGGGTTTGAAGCCCTCTGATAGTAATTTGGGCGTTGCGCCTGATGTGCTGCTGTTGACCAAACAAACGGTTAAATGACCGAGCACAGGCGGGTTGGCTGCCCCAAACCCATTCCCAACCAAATGATCCCATCCCTATATGGGATGACCTTGGGGGATCTTCATCACTCGTTGGGCTAAACGCCGTCATGCTAACTGTCAGAAATGTAGTTGAGCCCTGGTTCAGATGTTTGAGGTCAAACTGACAGAGACTTGGCCCACCACCAAATTTTGCGATGTCATTTCCAAAAGAATAAACCCTACCCATTCCTGAACAATTCGCTGGTTAGGTCGAATTTGTGGGACCTAACCCCATCTTGTCACTACCCAATTGACCATTATTTAACCAGTTGCATGGCACTGAGAAAATTGTTGGTCAATTTTTCTTACTTTCCTTTCTAAATAAAATTTTACCTAAAAACCAAATTTTTATTTCCCTTTATGACTGCATCCCAGATGGCATTTCCCTGGTGGCTCATCACCCCGCACTCTGGGTGGGCTTTACCAATTCTTTTGGTCACCATGACTCCCTCTATCACCAATTGGGCCCAGCGAGTCTGATATTTTTGGCTCTATGACCCCATTATTACAAACTTCCGGCAGCAATACATGGAAATCCTATAGCCCTATGTCCATCAATGGAAAGAAAAAATTCATCTCCTTATTACCCCCGATGAGATGGCCTCATATGCCAAGGATCTCGTCAAAACTATCCCAGTAATCCCACCCCCTGCAACTAGAACCACTGAGTTGGAATGGGTTCAGTGTGGTTTGTCGTCAGGATACTCCTCACCCTGTTGTTGCATCACCACTTTGTGGTATCACATTTCCTGGCTCCATAACAAGTTGTACGGTCAGCAATGCCTCTGACATTCTGGCTTGCTTTTTAGGTGCTCAAGCATCCTGATTGTCAGGCCAGTCTAAACTTCTTCTGCCGTTTCCATGACACATGTTATTAGGGTTTGCTTTTCCCTATCGCCACAAATAAAAAATACATATCAAGCCCCTATTTTTTGGCATTTAGTCCAGGTTCTCATATATTTACTTTTCAGTAAATATACCTTCAAAATTGTTAATCCCACAGTTGAGAATAGTCCTTCTACTGCAAATAAATTGTTGAGATCCAGTAATAAAAGCATCTGTGAGCATAAAACAACCTGGATTCCAAATAGTGGTGCTCACTACAGAGGCCCTATACACCACAAACCTCCTAAAAATGACAATTTATCTGAACTCGGCTAGCTACATTGCAACTCCAGCTAGCCAATGCTTTGTCTCACCTTAAAAGGTTAAGTAGCACTCATATCAACGCCCTTATAGGGCATTCCCTGTTATAAAAACCCCCGCTCAGAGATAAGTTCACCTCAGATGAGGGCAGTATTGCCTCTTTCCTCTTCGTTTATGAATCAGCTATGGAAGGGACAAATGACTAGAAAATAATCCAATACATCCTCCACTACTTGAACCGTGTGGCACAGGATATAATGGTTCCACACAAGGTCACCCTCAGAAACTGGGCGGAGGTGAAGGAAGCCCTCATCAATGAATTTGGGTCCATGCAGAGTCTAAAAGGAAAAAACAGGCTTTATGTGCCTTAGCCTACAAAAGAGAGAATTACGCTACTTTTGTTAATCAGTTCTACAACGAAGCCCAACCCCTGATGCTTTCAAAAATGCTCAATCTTGATGACGCTATTGCTGCTGGTCTGAATGGATATGCGCCTCATCCCTCTTTGGCGATGCATATCTCTTCCATAAAGCGTTCCTTCAAAAATATACGGGATTTTAAGGAAGCTCTACTAGTGGTGGTTGACTTCTATGGACACAATAATATGCAAGGAGCTCCGAGGCAAGATTCTCATATAACCCCTCCAGCCTCTTCTATGGCTTTTCCCCTTGAAAATATGCTCCTGCGAAGCTCCCACCACGAGATGCGCCTCCCCCATATGAGTATTTGCATAAGATACTAGCTGTGACAGGGCATCTCTCCCGTTAATCTTCCGCTCCCAGAGCTTAGCTGGCAAAGTTAGCTATCACTTTGCCTTGCTCCTCTCCTTCTTCAGAGCAGCCTTCTGAAGTGTCTGAAGTGTCACATCCCACTAAGGTGCTATCTCTATCCCTCTGGCATTAATTCCAGCTGTCCCTCACTCAAAACCTATGGCCATGAGGTAGTCCAAACCTATCATTTCCAAGGCCAAGGCTAAAGTCAAAGCCATTACTATTCCAACGCCTCCCCTTAAAAGTTAATATGGTGGAGTGGCAACCCTAGGACCTATCTTGCCATAAGGGAAGCCATGAACCTACTTCACCCCCTATGGGCTCCCTGAAATGAATTGATAACCCCTTCAATGAAAAATATGAAGGGGGTTGTGAATATTGTGGGTTATTATGTTTTAGGAGCCCCAGGTGAAGTGTAAGTACCTGAAAGGTTGAACCCTGAGAGAGTGGATATAGCTAGGATACCATGCCGAACTTATCTTCATCAAGTGCTGAGGGGTCTAAAGGTTTTTCACACTTCTAGTGTCACTGACCAGCTCATTGCCTCACTAGTCTGATCCACCCAGGGTGTGCACACCCTGCAGTCTATCCAGGAGAAATACCTTGAGACCGCCAAAAGACTAGCTTCCACTCTCCGGCTAAAAGAGGTCCCAGAGCTTTCCCCCAACTTGGGTGGAACCGTAACAAAAGTGGAGGTTGTAATTAATGGAGTACAAGTCACAGCTATCCTTGACACTGGACACCTGTGAATGTTGTGTTATCCAAACTCATCAAAAAGATTAAGTTGGCCTCTGAGCTCAACTACACCCAAGAGTTTGGTACTGCTGGTCCCTACGACACATTCTCTATTGGGGCATACTCTTCTTTTCCTATCAGATTTGAAAAGCTCATCTTGTTGGCCCATGCGGTGGCCTTGGTTAATAATACTTATGATCTACTCATCAGTACACAGTTTATGCTTGAGACGAAGGGATCCTTAATTTGAAGAGGGCTATCTCTCCATGCTTAACTATGAGGTCCCTCTGATTTTGACCAACAATGTGCTTAACAAAAAAGGACTACTCTTGCACAGTAAAATACCCCTTCTCAGCCTTATCCCTGCACTATATGATGGCAGGGCAAAAAACAAAAATGTTGCTTCCATCAGTAAAATGCTCTAGAGGGTATCCCTTTCTATGAAATCATAGAGGAGTAATAAAAGCGGGTAACCACGGGTAGTTGACACCAAGATTAACTTGCAAATCCCCCACAACTGCCTACTGCACTTAACAAGAATTGATGGGATAAATTTTTTAGAACCTTGAATGTTGCCAGGCATACTAAACCCAGCCTACCAGAGACCCCTCAGTCTCCTGATGGGGAATCTTACCAATAAGGACATGACCATAAAGAAACATCAGGAGTTTGGGAAAGGCCTGCTGATCCCAATTGAGGAAATTCAACAAGTTCATTATATTGGGTCTATGTTAGATATGAGTTTACCTGCTGATCACAGGTTGTGAAATTTTCCTAAAGTACAAATTTATGATAAAGTAACCCCGCTGAGCTTGAAAAAGTTCACACTTTACCGGAGCCCTACATCAGCATCTTCTAAATCTGATACTGACTATTGTCACATGAAGGATTGGAGCCACACCATTGTTGTTGGTGTTGCCCATTGTCAAGATCCTAATATGACTGGACAATAAGCCCTAGATAGCCATGATGGATTGGGTAGAATTTGCCGACCATGTTTTACAGTGTACAAATATTTTAGCGCCTTGGGATGAGGCGATATTGGGTCAGGAAAGGTAATTATTGGATCGCCTCCAAATAAAAGTTAAGGCGATGTTGAGTCACGACAAATACTTAGGAGATTGCCTTGAACTAAGGTGATAGTGAAGCTAAGAAAATTATCCCTGCTTGGACCTCACAGTTTATGATGATCAATTTAGGATACAGCGGTAAAGAATAGTCTAAGCAAAAGGATCGGTATTATTAAAGTTAATGATATATAAGCGAGATGAAAAGACTGAAGAAGGGAGGTTGTTAGTAGGAAATTGGAGAGCACAGTAGAATTAAACTGATAATAATTTTAACAAAGAAGTTTAGTTGGAACAGATTGCTTCATATCTTATTAAATTATTTACAGCTTGTTTTGAGGACCAACAATCCTCACATCATCTTTTCGTTGATCAGTGGGTTCAAACCTGTCTGACCCTTACGGTGTGACTCAAGTAAATTGCCAAATTTATACCACCCAGCATATCTGATCCAAGCCCTATCATAAATAAAAATTGAGGAGCTCCAGATGCGGACAGAGCTTAAACATTTACTGGATATGGGGCTTCTGGAGCCTTATCAAAGCCTTTTGCCATCTACTCTCTTGCATTTAAAGAAGAAGAAAGGAGGTCTCTGGGTAGTTATGGACTCTCACAAATTTATAATATCACCAAAAAGGATAGTTACACTATTGAAATTGACAATGCTCTGGCTAACTCTATGGATTCAAGGTTTTCTCCGCTAAAGACTTGGAAAGTGGATACTGGAAAATGGACTTTGTCCACAAAACCAGGAGAAATGTGTGCTTATCTTTAGCGAAATCTTATTTCAACCACCTGGCTACCCCAGGGGTTGGTGATGCGCCTACCACTTTTCAACGGGTCATAGATCACATTTTTAAGGATCTTAAGCTAAGTTGTGTGATCTTCTATCTTGATGAGATCTTCATTTTCTCCAAACCTTCAAAGAGCATCTCATGCATCTGAAAAAAGTTTTAATCGCTTGCATGCTTTTTAACGTCAAGCTAAAAGCCATCAGAATTTGCTTTTTTTCCAGAGGAAATTAGATTTCCTTAGGAACGCCATCTAAAAAGGGATTTAACCTCTCTAAGATTAGGTTGTAGCTAAATTTAAGATATCTGTGCATAAAACTCTACTCAATATTCAGGCATTTTTGGGCATGATGGGTATTACCATTAATTCATCCACAAGTTCGCCCATCTCAGTGAACCCCTCATAAACCTCCCAGCTAAAAACACTCCTTTTTATTGAAATGCTGAGTAAAAGGCTGCGCTTAAGACGCTAAAGAAGTTACTAAAGCAAAGGCTGATCCTATGTCATCCTGACTATGGTAAACTCTTCATTCTGTTTACTGATGCCTCTGACTATGCTGTTTGAGCCATCCTAGCTCAATTGGATGATCATGGGCTTGATCATCCTGTTTTGTACTTCACAAGATGCTCTCAAAAGCTGAACGTAATTACAGCGTCACTGAATGTAGTGCCTTTCTGCCTTACTCGCTGTCAGATATTACAGCCCTTTTTTATGGAACCTCATTTCAAGTAGTTACCGACCACGCCTCTTTAAAGTGGTTACTAAATATGAAGGATACCACTGGACAGTTAGCTCATTGGGCTTTGAAGCTCCAGCATTATGATATAACCATTAAGAACTGAGCTGGAACGCGCTACATGAATATGTATGGGTTGACTTGGCTGCCCGTCCTACACTTAGATAATAGTGAGGCTGAGAGAATTATGTGACCTCCTAATGACCCCTGACGCTTGAAGAAAGAACACGTCCAGAACATATTAGCTCAACGCTATGGCAACACAACAAGGTGGAGAGAGAAAGCTATACAAAAAGGTAGAGGCACATTGGTTGTTCTATTTTAGACCTTCAGAACGAGTGCCTATGATCCTGGAGCCAATACTATCCTGGGGCATGGAAGAGTATTAAAAATCTATGAGTGGGTTAAAGAACGGTACGACTGAAAGGAAGTCATGGAATCCATTATTGAAGTCCTGAATGCCTGTTTGAACTGTAAGAAGAAATTCATCTTTATGACCAAGTATCAATACCAACCTACTACACCTCAACAGCCTTTGCACACGATAAGCTTAGATGTGGTTGGCCATCTACCCCAGACTACTGGTGAAAATTGATATATTTTAGTAGGTATTGATCATTTTACAAAACGGGTTGAAGCTGTGGCTTTTCCTGCCCAAACTTCAAAACTACCGCCACTTTCCTTCATGATCATTTTTTACTCGCTATGGGTGTCCCCAAGTCCTCTTTTTTTAGTACTAGATGGTCCCAACCCGAGGAGGGGATTCATCAATGTTCCCCAAGTCCTCCTTCTGTGACAATGTGAAAAGCTTTACCTCTAGAGTGGCCAATATTCTAGATACCTCCATGGGGCACAACAGCTCTTTTAGGCACCCTATAACCATTCTACAAATGGTACCATTGAAAGAGCAAATGGAACCTTGGTATCAATCTTGCGAAAAATGGCTACTTTTGGCCCTCTACACTGGGATCAGTTTCTGACTAGTGCTCTGATGGCTTATCACATTAGTTTTCACCAGGTACTTAAAATGTCTTCATTCCAATTTTTAATTGGACGAGAACCTGAGATACCTGCTCTCTTAGCCAAAGTTGTCTTTTCTGGTAATATGGACGATCCTGACAAGGCCATGAAGAGGTTGGCCAACACATCATTCAATTACTATATGAAGCTATGGCCAGCCTATCTAAAACGGTCATTAGAATAGGACCAGGAAGCTAAAAAGCTTACACCAACTTTTCCCACCTTCCAAATCTCTGACTTGGCATTATACTACCATAACTGTATTTCAGCTACAAGTGAGAAGATTGGCTCCATTTGAGAAAGACTTTTTCATCACCTATAAAAGGGGTGACAAATATTCTATCAAGTCCCTTGCTACTGGCTTTAAGATTAACCAAATTCATTGACTTTTATAGTGCCTTATTCTCCCCCTATCACCCTTGAAGGGGGGAGTGTTGAACAGTTACATGTTCAATTAAGTTGGAAGAGTGTTCCAGCGGTGAGTAATGTAAGTATTACACAAAAATCTCTGGTCAATTTTTGATGAAATCTTTCAAATTGAAATAATCCTTCTACACCTAAACTCCAGCCAAAAACCCTAGATTTTGGCGCCCAAACTCCTCAAAACCTCCAACAAATAGATCAACTGATCTGGAACTCCGCCCAAGCACAGCCTGAATTTAGTGCAAGCTACTTAGAGAAACCACCACTATTTAGGGACCTGAATGGGGTTCTGAGAGGTGAAAAATTTTACCAGCCTACTATCCATCAGGAACTGTTGTAATCTTCCAAAGTGAAAATATTTTCAGGATGGCTGATTGGCGTGACTACACCAAAATTTTACCCATGGTTACGTCACCCCATCTAATGACCCCATTCCCACAATAGAATCTTTTTCAAAACAAAAATATCCCTGAGAGTATTGATTGGCTATATTATCATATATCCAAATTGATAGACTCTTTACCTTTTCTAAATTCTGATGCCTATCTCACCTTTAGCCCCAACTTACCTAAATACTAGGGCCAACTTAATTTTAGGGGTTTGTTTTTTACCCCCATGTTTTTATTTGATAAAATTCCATAAAAATATAAAAATCTTTTTAGCAATTTAATTGTATTTTGAATTAAATTTGTGGTTAACTTTTCCCGCCCAATCCAATATAGCAGTTGAGAGTTTTCAACACTCCTACTTCTGATAATACTGTTGAAATCCTGAGTAACAGCATCAATAAGCATTAACCCTGACAGATTGTAACAGAGGAATATTCTCATAAGGGTTTTAATTGGCATGGATAATGTGGTAATTGGGGATCAGTTGATGCCAGAAAATCTGAAGCTAAAAATTTTTAGGCCTTCAGCCTAACCTAACAGTTACTAACACAAGTGCTACTTTAAACTAATAATATTTTTGGGCCTTTGCCCTGATATAGTGTAATCTAATAAACTATCATGTGCATATAAGTATGTGAGGATTAAAGTAATAGGCGATTAGGGAATTTAAAGTCGAGGCTTCCCTTGCATCGGCGCAAAGCCCAAAAGAGGCTCTACTGAAGTATTAGCCACTTCTTCTTCTGTGTGTAATTTCTCACGATCCAACTGGAGGGGCTGATCATATGGACTTACATTATTCTTTCCTCTGGTAACATGATACAAGCCACCTACTAGGACATGAGAAAGTGCGTACTTTTTATGGCTTTTAGGGAGATTGTTTTCAAAAAGATCTAATACTTTTTGGTGAGGACTGTGAGCATTAAAATCAGATGAGTGGAAAGCTTCCACAAGTTCTTTACAGTTGTCACAATACTTTGTGCTTATTCAGCTATTTCTGTAGGAATAGTAACCCTTATAAGCCACCAGATACTGAAATGAGCAACTTAATTATGAGAGGCTAAAATCTCCTCCACCTCAGCCTCCTGGGAGTCATCTACTATGATAGGTTCAGATGACGCGGGCATAGGGCCCTTGAATGGATACAACAGAGTACATGAAACACATTGTGTTTTTTCAAGTGAGAGGGTAGCTTAATACAGAAGGAATCAATTCCTAAATCCTTCAACACCTCAAAGAACCCATAGCTTTCAAACAATAGTTTAAGGGAAGGAACCTTCATGCCAAGGTGACGCATGTCCAGCATGAAAGGCGATCCTTCCCTGGGTTCATAGCATGGGTGGCATTTCTGGTCTGAAAAATTTCTTATAATTATCTACCGCCTTTACGGGATGCTCACATAGGCTTCTGGGGTTTACATATATGATTCAGGCGTTCCTCTGAAGCGGAAACAATAGAAGTGAGGCGGGTACCAATATGGAATGTGGGGCTGTATACCAAATTTTAATCAAAAAGATAAAAGCTAATGAAGCATGGGGCGCTAATGTATGAAAAATGCGCCAGGAAAGTTCTAATAAACATGTGTCATGACTTTCATTAGCATAACATCATATATATTACTTAATTTTGTAGTTACCCTTTTAGTTTGACCAACCAATTGAGGGTGATAAATGGTAGATCTGCAGGGTTTGACCTTAAGGAGTTCAAGGATTTCACTCAAAAAATCCTGAGGTGAATGGGCTTCATGGTCATTTATTAACTCCTGGGGTAACCAAACAGAGAATACATTAGTCACAAACAAGGTCGCCATCTCTTTTTTTTTAGTACTAGATGGTCCCAATCGCCATCTCTTGAGAAGTGATTTTTGCGTTTCAGGGAATGAAGAGTGTAAACTTTGTAAAGAAATCAACCACAACCATAGTTAAATTATATACCTTGGAAGGTGGTACTCTTAAATAAAATCCATAGATACTGAGGTCCAGAAGGTCCTCTTCCTGTTACAATGGATGCAAAAGGCCCTTTTTACCAGATCTATCAGATTTAGATTGTTCACATACTACACAGCGGAAATACATGCATGGTTATCCTTGGAAGATTCTGACCAGTTATAAGTCCGTTTTACCATTGCCCCATATTTTTTACCCAGGATGCTCCACAGTTGGGGAACATGATGTCCTTGAATTACCTGTTCATGGAAGGTAGAAGGAACCTAAACTCAGTAGTTGAAGAAGATTACCCTATTTTGAGGGCAAAAAGGGTATGCTTATGAGCTTTAGATTTCAAGTTCATATACAATATGATTACTTCTGGGGAGGTCAATTGGGCGGCGAGTCTTTGTTTAGGGAGGAAGGATATGGAGTTAACTGGCAGAAAGAATGGAAAGAGAAGCCAGCGTCAATATTTAGGAGGCAAGGACAATAGTAGTGAAGTTAGGGAGCTCTTCTTTGCTGGGTTCATGGCAGATTTTCTACTCAAGGTGTCTGGCAAGGCATTTTGAGGCCCCTTTCACAAACTCATACTTGTGTTGAAATTGCATGTATCACAGTATGTGCGGTCCTGACAATGGGCAAGCTTCTGAGATTCTACAATATATCTAGGACTTGTGGTCAGTGCGCAAAGTAATCACATGATGGGCACCTTTGAGGAAGTAGCGACAGTGAGTTAGTGACCAAGATACTGCTGCCAGTTTTTTGTCATAAATTGACTAAGCCTGCTCAATGACTGAGAACTTTAAAGTAAGCAATAAGATGTTCATCCTCATCATTCTCTTAGAAGAGCACTGCACTCATGGCAACTGAAGACAAATTACAAGCCACAATGAAGGGCTTACACATATCAGCATGCCTGAGGACTGGTTCAGTAAAGAAAACCTCATTAATAAAGACAAACGCCTGTTTGCATTTGAGTGTCTTTTGAAAGGAGTGTTCTTACCAGTCAGGGAACCCAAGGGAGTTGTTAGTTGATCAAGAGCGGGGGGAAAATTCTTTAGGAAAATCATTGTCCACATAAAGCTTTGGAGTTGTTTTTATTAGTATAGGTTGTCCAGGGTTGAATTGCTTCCAACTTCCATAAGGAATCTCATAACCATCTTTCTAAAACTAGGTTCCCTAATAAGGTCACATATTCATGAAAGATTTCGCATATAGAGGGCTCCACAAAGAACCAACCCTGTAAATGGCCGCCATGACCGCTTCCAGATCTTTAGCATGTTACTCATGAGTAACTGATAAGTAAGATATTATCAGTATATGCAAATGCTCAGGAGAAGCGATCACCCAGGACATCATATATGAGACGCCTAAAGGTTGCTGGGGAGTTCCTCAACTCAAATGGCATTTTTGAACTGAAAGATTCCCTTTTTGTGCATATGGCCATAAGCCACTTCTTCCCATGATTGACTCTTACTTGAGTGAAAGCATTTACAAACCAAGTTTAGTAAAAAACCCGCGACTTTGCAATTACCTGGATTATAGATTGTTTTAGTGGGAGGGGGTAAGGGTTTGGAACTGTCACATTTTTTACCAAGCCCATAGTCAATGCAAGGTCGCAGAGTTCCATCTGACTTATGGGCAAAGACAACAAGGGAAGCAATGAGGGAGGACTCCTTGACAATCCAACATTTATTCCAGCATGTAGTTTAGCCATACACTTAAAGTTTTGTCCTCTTCCTCTGTGTGAGGGCAGAATGGGAAGTTTATCTTGACAAGATGCACCATTGTTTGTAATGCTATATCATACTTTGAATGAGGTGGGAGCCTAGTAGCTAGTATTATGCCAAATATCTTTTTGAGTGGGGCGAAAAAAGATGGGAAATCCAGTGGAAGATCCAAGAGGAGGAGCTGCAGGTAAGATAGAGATCAAGGAGGTCTGTTGGACATTCACTTTCTCGACCTATGAGAAAGAGTGTTGGAGGTATGAGTGCTTCTGAATCTGCTACCATGATTGGCCTATCACCAGCCCAAACTTCAAATAATAATGTAGTTATTAACATTATGAGTACAAAAGGTGAAAAAACCCTAGTGGATTCTTGGTGGAATCCTGACTATAGAGAAATAAGGATTATTATCAAAATTGGCTGAAAAAGGTAAAAACTAATAATAGGATTACTCCGACTTCTCAGCTGAATCTGAGGTGTTCAGTATCACATGGATCTGAACCTCCATGAGGTGAAAAGAATTTTATCCGTTGATGATTGGGTGTGAATGAACAAATCATTAATACTCAGATCTGAACCCTCCCAAGGTGTGACAATTCTACTTGATGATGATAGGGTAAAGATTAACCAATAATTACAAATAAGAGTCAGACCACCATAGAGGTGAAAAGATTTTACTCAAAGGTGATTGGATACAATACATCAAATTGTTACCGCATGGGTCAGTTTTGCCTCCAAAAATTTTTTATCCTCAATCTGATAGGCTGAAAACCTATATTCCCTAATTTGGAAGGCTGAGCTTTATATTCTTTTGTTTCAAATACCCATGGTATCAAAATCCAAACTAGTTTAGATAGGAAAAACTAGTATCAAGAAAGGGACTTTTCAGGGGTGGAAGGCGAGTCAGTAAGGGCGTATGGCTACCAACCTGAAGGTTGCAGGTTCAATTCCTGCCCTTTGAACATTGATCGGGGTGCCAGCCAAAGGAAGCTATTGGCGGTTAGTAGCTCTAATAACATGAAAACCTTACCCATGACGTAACTAGAAAAATTTGAGTCCCAATCTGGAGGTGGAAAAACTTTCTTCAATGGATTTGACCCTGTTCAGGTTTCATGTCATTTCTTTCTTTTTGTAATGCCTGTCCCATGGTCAGCTTGCCTCAGTTAAATAGAAAAGAAGGGTACTTATCTGGTTTTGCCCTGCCTAAATAAGAAAAAACAATAAAAAACATAAAAAACTTATTTAAAGCATAATTTATACTTTTATTATAAAGTAAAATATCCCACTTTAATAAAATTAATTGTGGCATCCATCAGCAGATCCCACAAGGTCTCAGGAAGAATCATACTATCTAGAGGATTTTCCTCACTGAGCTCATTGTTGGTAAAGAAGAGAGAGTTAATTCACAACTTGATAAAAATTGTTGACGTCGCCACCAGCCTACACTAAGGATTACAGTATATGACAGATTAGAGTATTTGAGAAATGGTTGCATAAGCAGAAACTATGCACAAAGAATTGAAATGACTGGTAAACAGCCTGATTAATAGTTTGATAGGATACAAAAAAATATGGGAGGGGCCACTGTTCAGAATTTAATCAGAATATGATTTTTCTAATGTGTTCTGATACTAGTGAATTAGTTGGGGATTTTCCCCAATATATTTATTAGTATCCATGATTTTAGACTTCCAAGGAAGGAAGCTCCGAAGTAAATTTTATAATTATTTTGATGATTAAGACTTCCTTTATTTCATAAAGGATGATCCCCAATAGTTTACTAGATGAATGGAAGGATTGTCTAACTTGGGAAAGCGAGTCAAAGGAAGTTCTGACAAATGTCATGCAGAAGCTGTAGATTAATGAGTGCAAAGCTATTCCCCTGAAGCAAATGCCAACGATTCTAATAGTAGGGCACTAGGGTGCCAGAATACTATATATGCATGCGATTATTTCCCTATTAAAGTTATCTTGTTATTGGTAAACTTGATCTATTAGTAGTTGTTTTTAGTAGATTTAGGACGGAAGTGCCTAGATATTGTAGTGATCAACGGTCAAGTTTATTTGAATTATTATTGGTTAAGCTTTGTGTTACTATCATAATACACAGAAATTTTATTAAGTTAAAAAAAGAGTTCACAACCCTATGCAGGGACCACTTTTCTACAGCCACATCAGTGTCTAGATCTAGTGCATGCGCAATTCTCAGGTCCATAAAGTTTCCAGCTGCACCTGTATCCATGAGCGCCTGTAGTAATCTTTTTCATCACATAACAGAAGGTAATAGAAAAACGTGAAATAAGCGTGGGACTCATAGGTTGAGGATGAGAGTGAAAGGGTCGTAGATGAAGGAGTTATGGTGAGAAAAGGCCTCTGATTTGATGACCAGATAGGTTTATAGAATACAGCAGCAAGATACACCAAAGGAGAAGAGATCCAGAATTTCAAGTAGGTGGGTTGCCTTGCAACTAGGCAAGCAAACGCATTTCCCAGCTCAAAAAGAATGATAGAAAGCGCAAAAATTGATGTCTGTTTAATTATATCAGAGATCATGTTAACTGAAAGAGTACTGGCTATGTGAGTTGGGTGTTTCAATGCCAAGTGATTGGCCGCAATGTCAAAGACTCACAGAATTGGTGACTATTGTGTAGGATGATAGTAGGTTAACGTGAGTATAAAATTGTCTCAAAAGCATACTAAATGCTCATAATAACAAGCTAGGAGTCTGTAATGGGGCAACGCGGGTCTTACTGGAGCAACCTCCATAGGCGGGAGAGGCATAGATGACAGCAACCCCCACAAAGATTTGAGTCTGTTTAGTATTAGAGGTGGACAGATTAGAACAATAATGAAACCCATAATGTGCAGATTGCACTGTATTTATGGCGGATTGGCAGGACATATATAAGTTATCAGCTTTTGCAGCATACTCAGCTGATTGGCCGGTATAATAAGGAGGGCTAAAGTATAAATGATCTTCTGTACCGTGGAGAACTTCTGGATCAGTAGATCATGATGCCTCCTCCAAAAATGCTTGAACTATATCATGGGATGTGGTGCGCATCACATATTACAATTTTACAATGAATATAAAGGGTGGGTATGAACTCCATGGCAAACTACTGGAAACAGGTTTAATTAAATTAAAGAGTTAAGTAGACTAAGAAAAACCAGCAGCCTCACTGTTAAATTCTGAGAATCACTCACTTGATAAAAGAAATCCTGCACGTCTAATTGTGAAGAATTTAAGCCAAAAGATCCTCTATTTAGCCAGTGTCTTATGGTCTTCAACCATCCAGAAGCACAGTAGGATTATTTGAAATAAATCTGACTCTTCTAGTCAATCTTGGGCTTAACTTTCACTTGATATTGGGAACTTTTACAGAGGCAGGCAGAGATAAAGCTGATTTTTCTGAATTGTCAGCTTGTTGACAGTCTTCAAGAAAAGACTCTAATAAATAACCAGGTAAAGAGAATTGAGAAATTATATCTTTATTTAAAAAAATATTATAAGATAATTTTTTATTAGGCCAGGCGCCAATATTTATACCTCTTGTAACGGACTAGTTTGTCTCATTCATTACATTCTGACTCAGATTCAGTTTTTCAAATCTGAGTCAGATCGCTTTATTAACATTTTTGATTTGGTATATTTTACGCTGGGTTGTGCCTCGCCTGAGTTGTAATTAGGCTTGTGAAAATATAATTGATAGCTCAGGTGAGGTCCCCAAAGCGCTGCCTTTATAAGGTGCGCATACCCATTCTGAAGTTCACTTTAGAAATTCTATGAGGACCCTAGCATTACCCTTCCTGGGAAGAATTGTTGGTTGCTCCCCAGATGAGCTCTGGTCAACAGGCGCCTTGGTTTTTATGATCCAGAATAAAATAAAAAATGTTTTGGGGTTTGCATACCTCACATACCTGTGGTCTTTTTTCAGTTGTTTCCATTTTGAGAAAGCTTTCATGTGGTTGGGTTGGACTAACCACACAGAGGATATTGCTTAGCCAACCAACAAGAGGTGAATGTTTAGCTGTTTGTTGGTGCCCCAAACCTCTCCCTGCTCAGTTAGGCCACTTTAGTTGCTTGTCAGTGCACCAAGACAATATGTAAAAACATATGGCGGTCAGAATTGGGGGGTTTTATGGTTTGTTACATTTTTTCTGAAGTCAATTGTGTGCTGTAAGCTGACGATCCCCAGTTTGGACTGACCTCAGTGGTCACTTGGTCCCAGTTGTTGAGGAACCAGCACCGGTGGGAGCTGGTGACTGATGGCCAAATCTGGACTTGAAGCGACCATCTGTTCAATTTTATGGTGGGGCCTCCTACTCACCAGGGATTGGTGGCATCAAGGGGACCTGTCCCAGCAGGGCTCCCTCACCCCGCAGATGGTCCGCCCAGAAAGGGGTCAGACATCCAGCCGTGCTGGACCATGTGCCCCTCTCACATTTTCCTTAGCAAAAGCGCCTTCCCAGTTGGGATTGGAAGACCATCACCATTGGGGGCCTGGGAGGGGGCGCATCACAGCACGTGCTGGGTGGGCTGATTCTGGCAGCCCAGTGGTGATTTGATCCCGCCATCTGTGTTTCTTTATGGGGCTCAGAGTTTATCCAGGCTAATTTTCCTGGGGCTCGAGGTAACTCGCCCCAGGAAGCCCTCATCATGGCAGCTTTTTGCCAGAGGGCCCCTCTTTGGGGAGGGGTACTCCTTTAGCGGGGGGTGATGTAATGGACAAGTTTGTCTAATTTGTTACATTCTGACTTGATTCAAAAAAACTTCATCTTAGTCAGATTGCTTTATTAACATTTTTGGTTTGATTGTTTTGGATGATGGGTTGTGCCTCACCCAAGCTATCAATTAGGCTCACACAAGCCTAATTAACAGCTCAGGCGAGGTCTCAAAGTGCTGCCTTTATAAGGCGCATGTGCCCATTATGAAGTTCACTTTAAGAACTTCTACAAGGACCCTAGCATTACCCTTCCTGTTGAGCATTGTTGTTTGTTCTCTAGATGAGCTCTGGTCAATAGGCGCCTTGGTTTTTATGATCCAGAATAAAAATAAAGGATGTTTTGGGGTTTTCATACCTCGCATACCTGTGGTCTTTTTTCAGTTATTTCCATTTCAAGGAAGCTTTCATGTGGTTGGGTTAAACCAACCATACAGAGGACTTTGCATAGCAACCAATGAGAGGTGAATGTTTGGCTGCTTGTCGGTGCCCCAAACCTCTCCCTGCTCAGTTAGTCCACTTTAATTGCTTGTCAGTGCACCAAGACAATATGTAAAAATATACGGCGGTCAGAACTGGGGGTTTCCAGTCCTTTACACCTCTAGGGCATCTCCTGGCCATATATCAAGCATGAAATTTCCACAGATAATGATTTTCCACCTCATTTTAGCCCTTTTTTGATACAATTATGATCTACTGCTAGGACTATTGATGTCAAAATACTCCCATATTTGGGAAAACTTCAGGGGCAAAAATCGCAATATGAACGTGCAAAATTGTCCTAAAACCACCCTGACTTGAGTTTCGTCATACAGCTGATGAAATAAAACTTCTGGGAAATTTGGCATTGATTTCAATTAAATGACATACCCCTGTTTGGGACGTCATCAGACCTCTCAATAGCACTAGGTACTCCCATTAGGGTAGTCCATGTGCAAGTGCTTTTGTGCCAACTAAAAGGATTGACATATGAAATTCGCCATAGGGTGAGAAATTGATCATGGCATTATGATGCCAATCTCATTATTCTATTTGTAGATAGGATTTTTAAAGATTAATTTAGGATTGATCCCCCAGACAATTTCTTAAGGTAAATGGTTGATGTTGCTTCAAATTGATTGGGACTTAACGTCAAGATTATTGCAATAATAATTGGTCTTATTTAGTAAGGATATTCATCCTGAGCTGTTGAGAGGATAATTGGGTTAATTTGACATTGAGATGTTTGGCCCAAATCACAATACAAGTATCAGCCAGAGTTAAGAATTAGGGTAATTAGCTTAATTTTTGGATGATAGTCGGCCTGATTTGTTGGTTGTCAAAGGGATTATCTTCAGGTAAACCATTAGAATCTGACACTCACTAAGATGGGCATTTGCCTATATGGTGGGCAGGAAAGAAAGCTTAGCAATTTATGGGTGACAAAGCCTCTGCTGGTCACCCTAACTATCAGGTTATTCTTTGCGCAGTGTGTTGATGGGATTAAGGCACCAGAAGTCTTGGATGGCGTCATGAAAGTTTTTTGATAGTGTTTCATCCATATCAGAGATAAATCTAGAGGGATACTACTAATCTTGATTAGTTTTTGATAGACAAGTAAGTTATAAACACCAACTCTGCGGAGAAATGTCTTATCATTATGATTTACTGAACAAACTTTAGTAGCGATATATGAGACACAGGTTTGATCTTCAATATAGACTGCTAGAAATTCTTGATATGACTTATTTTAACAAACTAAGGCTTATATAAGAATTTGGGTAGCGAAGGGCGGTTTTTAGAATCTCAACAGTGACCATGCCAGTCCTAGGATGGGCGTGAGGGTCCTTCTGGGGCCTTAAGCTGAACCTCCTATCTGTACACTCTTTTAATAGTTTAACCAGAAGAGGAGAGGAACTGGGAGGCAAAGTGAGAGGTTACCTAGGAGTCAGGGCATAAATCCACCACTCATCCACCACACAAGATAAATCAATGATTTGAGTGATGGGCTCTACTGTAGGCTTGAGCCACTTCTTACTTAAATTTGGGAAAATGCTCACTACCAAAATTAAGGGTTTATAATTTGGACTTATAATTATGACCACTATAATGGAGACTACGCGATTAACGCCCAAGAAAATGGCCCTTCCCACCTAAAAATAAGAATCTTATTTTATTCTATCATCATCGCCCTGGAGGATGACCTAACAAGATTGATATCTCCTTATCAGACCAATATCTCGTCCTATACAAGGCAGATTATAATTTTTTATTGGTGATGCTGTCCTTGATAACTTGTCAATTTGGTTCATAGTAGGTTGCTTTGGGCTATGTCCCCATATGACAGGATCTTAATGGAACTCTCAAGATTCATGTTGGCGTACAACTAAACCTGTTAAAGATTACTGAGATTAGCAGAGCAAACGCCATACTCCAGCTTTGGCCTAACAAAATGATTAATTTGCCACATAATGAGGCAATGCACATAAATGAGCAAAAGAATTAAAGAGTTTGTAGATTCTTATAAAATATTATCTGGATTGGGTCACCAATTCAAACCTGGGTGAAGCTGCATCCTAAAATAAAAACCTAAGCCTGAAAGCCCCACGACAAAAGGGGAACAACAATCTGGACAAAATTGAGGAAGATGACCACTTATCACCCTTGATATTGGATAAGAAGTGAAGATATTGATCAAAGGACACAGGAACTCTCAATGCTACAAGGACCTCACTCACTCTATAAATATTAAAGAATTTTGATTATATAGAGGAGGTTTTGAATTTATCCTAGTTTCTTATTTGTATAACTTATGTTCCTTTTTAGTTTCTTGATAGTAGCACTATGGTAGAGACCATTTTAGTTACCAATTGAAAAATATACTGAATGTAAAGTGCATTGAAATCAGTTTTTAAGAGCTATTTCACAGACTTAGTGCTATTCCAAAGGAAGCTAAAGTCTTTAAATAGGACATAATCTTAAATGAAAAATTATCTTGTTGGCTAAGATATAACAGTGAAGCTAAAACAAACGTTCTCAAAATTTTGGACCACCTGACACCAGAAAATCCTGGAGTTATAGGAACTTGGTGAAATTACTTTAATGAGAATTAACTTAATATGACAAAAAAATGAGCACACAAATTCAAAAACACTAAATTTACACACACAAATGTCAAAATTGTTTGCTACAACAAAAATTACAAAGGACATTATGCTTCAAAATTTAATCAACTCAGTGTTAGTGCAGTATCTTTTACTAAATCCTAAAAAAGGAAAAAGAGAACGCAAAATTGAAGTTGGGTTTCTATTGTGTCAGAAGCAACATACTGCCAGATCATAATGAAGATTTATTGAGATTGGTTTCATTAATCAATATGAAGACTATCTGTTGATATTTGTGTTTAACAAACTTATGATTTTAACCTTAACAATAATACAACAAATGCCCTATAGACCTAATCGCTACCCCTAAACACCTTGTACAGCTGTCTGTGTTCCTTTACAGGTTATTTCCTAATGTAACGCCATCAGATATACTGTAAGTATTTTCTGACCAGAATCTAAGCGTTCATAATTTAATTCACCACATGATCCTGATTTTTAGTGGATTGATCCTTATTAATTTGTCAACCAAACGTGCAGTACCACAAATCAGTTTAATTCCCATATGTCAAGGATTACCAGATTATTTTATGAATATACAATGGGCATCCCCACTGAGCAATACCCTAAAGCTGCACCCAATATTGGACAGATGGCGATCAAGTCCTTGCAACAAATTTGACAGCTTATTAACAGACCATAAATGGGAATCTCTGGAAGAATTATGAGATTCAGAGAAGGCTGACATATGGACTACAGTCTAGAGGCCCAATGTATATATTGGAAAGGTCATGTAATAAGAAAAGGGACAAAAAAGGCAACGCGATTTTTAGTATCTAATTTATCAGAGAAAAGTTGGTTTATATTTATATTGGATATTCAGCGCTGGAATTATTAAATAAGACTGCAGCAGGATTTAAAACATACAATTGTAAAGGCTTACTTTTTTATCAATAAACACAAAATTTTGTTTGAGGTATACTGTATTCATAAAAATATAACTTATTTAATGAAAAAGACACCTGCTAAATTTTTCCCTGTTGTAATCCTAATTGCAACATTATGGTGCTCACTACATGGGGACTTCAACAATAACATAGAAGGAATCAAAACCAATTAATATGAGTCAAATTTCAGTTGCTTTGCTATTGGCTTTAGGGACAAGTATCCCCTTCAACTAATAGACTCAGAAGAGCCCAACCAGGACCCTAACCACCTCTATTGTTTGGATAACGATAAGAATGATGCTCCCACTATGGAGCTCAACCCAGTAGAGCCGATGGCCTTCCAATCAGTAGGCTGGATGGCTAATACACACTCTAACATGGCAAGGTGGTCAAAGAATGTGTAAGTCCGTGGGAGTGCCCCCTCCACTTGGACTGGGTAGTTTTTCCATTCCCATCAAAAAAGGGTCCAATAAGGTCAGCTGCCCCTCTCATCTCACAGAGGTGACCTCGCCCATGTGGTAGAATAGCAATGGGTACCAAATCTCCTTTGAAGATTCCGCCACCCATCCCTACATATACTTCAGCTGAATTATTACTGTGGATGAGAGATCTATGTTAAGATATTAGAAAGTCAGCATCCCCATAGGGCAAAAGATTTACATGAAGTTTATGGCAACAAGTTATTGGCATCAGATCTGACAGCCCCAAACCCTCGGCAACAAATTCCAAATAGTGCACTTTTCAGTAAATGAAGTGTAAAGTGTAAAATCCTTAATAAAACTCCCCAAATGGAATTATGCCATTAGAAAATGTTGTTGGCTCAAAACCTACCCCAAAAATATTGGGAACAAAGCCTGATGGGCGTGTACCTTCTATAAAGAATGCACCTAATGTAAAAGCATCATTGTCAGAAATAAACCAGATGGATTATTTCTAATAATATCAGAATTAGGGGTGTCAGCTAGTCAGGCGTGATTGCCAGCTAATCGCCTAGTTAAATATTATTTATTGTTATAAAAATATAATTTTTTTTAGGTTTGGTGGATTGTAAGTTCGGTGCCAACTGTGAAATTGTGTGTGTGTTTGTGGCAATTACCAGCGGAAAGCTGATGTATTTATTTACAACCATCTAACAATTGATTTTGCTGACTCAAAATCGAGTTCAGCAGAATCCTATTCCTATGCCAACTACCATGAAAGATGTTTGTGGGATTTTATGGTGGAAAGCTTAAATATTCATTATCAATTGTCTTATTATGAATTTGCTGCCTAATTAGGAGTACCGGTGACTTATGCTGAGGATGCTCAAAGTATTTATTATGAATTAAATTTATATATGGCTGAACTGCAACTTGTGCCAAGGATGAGTTGACCTAATATTTGGTGATTGGGATAAATGTAATGGGGGGAATTGCTACCACAAATGTCTGCGATTAAATGAGGTTCTGACTTGGATGCCAAGGGGTTTTCATAGGTGCAATAACCTAGAGTATAAATAGTCGTTCTTCCCTCCAAATAAAGATCTCTCTTTTTCTACTTTTTATCTATTTGAAGTAGCAAGAGCCACTAAAGTAAATAGGAGTGGGACTGGAGATCCCTGAAGAAGGCGCGTAGTGACATTCCTGGAGTGGCTAAGGCTGCCAGCTCCCAGACCTCAGCCCTATGAGGAACTGATGGAAACCTGGTCAACTGGCCACCAACGATGATGTGCTGCTGGCTGTCAGCATAGAGGGTGGTGCAGCACAGGTGTTACATAGCCCAGGATAGGGGATGGACTTGCCAAGACACACCCAAGGTGGGTTGGCAATTGGTCATGAGTATGGTGCATTGTGGGAGTGCCATGGACGCCCAGGATAGGGGATGGAATCACCAGGGCACACCCAAGATGGACCATGGGGCTAAGGCAAAGTATTTGGTCTGCTGGATTGGTGGGTTGGACGTGGACTTGTAGGGGGCTGGTACGCCTATGAAGACAAAACAGTAAGGGTCAGACAGTTTCCATACTGTTTGTCCTGGCATACTAGCGGAGCTCAATGTTCACAGAAGAGATTTTCTGACAATCAACTAAGGCTTGCGAATGGCATTGGGCCATTGGGAAATGTAGTCATTAGTTTGAAACTCTCCCCAAAAAAGCTCAATATTGTTGTCCTATGAATCCCGCTTGGTCAAACGGACATCAAAGCAACCAGATGCGGGTGGGTTGGTCACCATGAACCTGTACCAACCTCTTGGTACTGCCCTTGCATAGTGTGGTCTTAGGAGATTCCCATTGCCTGATGGCAGGATGCCATCATGCTAACCATCAAAGACATGGTAAAACTGCAATTTGGGAATCTGTGGATGAAACAAAAGCAACTTGGCCTGCCATTGACTCTTTTAAAGTCAGTTCAAATTAAGTTCAATTTTCTCCCCCTTGCTCAAAGTTCACCAGGTTAGATCAAATCTCAAGGGTCATGATCCTGTGCTTTCCTAAGTTATTCCCCAAATCAATTATCTAGTTAAGCAGTCATAACACACTGAGAAAATTATTAGTCAATTAACTTAGTTTTTAAACCATTAAAATTTCCCTGTGATCAGATTATTTTAATTTAAGTTCAAACTTTCCTTTGCCAAATTCCTGTGACATTTGCAATGTGGCCCTGCGGGCTCCATATCAACTGGGTTATCCCAGTCTTGTTATTAGCTTTTGTCCTTAATATAATCAATTGAGTCCATCATGTCAAAAACGTTTGGAAACCTTCTACAATCTTTTAACTCTATATGCCCAGGCCCATTGGCCCTGGGGCCACAATAAGCTGGTTTCTCGCTGATTTGTTTCATATATTTATGGCCCATAGGCACTTTAACAGTACTATTATCTTATCCACTTAAACGTCATTTATGCGGGAATGCCCCAGGCATTTTGGATCGCCTTTTGGGTGCTTTTGCATACCAACTGGTAGCCAGTCTATAGTTTTATCTGCCGTTGCCCTGACATAATTAACCATCCATTGTTTCCATCCATTTCCTCTCCTCGTTGATATGGGCGATGCAGTGGTTACCATCCTTCTTATAAATGTTCAGTTGGTAGCCTTCCTTTAATTAATTGTCTTGTCAATCGCCAATTTTATAAGTGATTCCCTGATGTTTTTGGAGAGATTCCTTATGATCAACTTGTTCCATTACCATTTAATTTTCCCTCGGTCTACCCTTAAAATGGGAACTTCATGATTGGATTTGCCAACTTGATCTTGAGTTCTGTTCCAAACGTTGCATCAGTATCTGTATTGGTCCCAGGTCCTGATGCCACCCCTGCACCTGAGTTAATATGTTTGGGCTCTCCTGTATTTGAAATCTCTTTGGTATCTGCAGAAATAACCATATCCGCAATAAACAAAATCGCAACCTTTTATTGCTAGTGAAAATTAGCATTGGTTCTCACCATGTGTTCTTAGAGTCCTTGGTTAATACTGGAGCAGCGGGTAACTTCATGAGTCTAGAGTTGGCCCAGCAGCTTGAGCTTGACTTGGACTTTTGTCCTGCAGTGATGATCGCCTTATCAGTCACCCAGCCATCCTATAAAGTATGGCGCCCAATACTTTTCTCAGTTCACCAGTTTAGTTTTTGCAATTGCTTCTCAGTGATGCCTAACCTTGTGTTTCAAGTGATTTTAGGCGTGGGTTGGTCGCATCTGCAGCATGTGCGAATCCACTTGAAATCTAACATGCTGTAATTTTCTAACGGTCAGGTGGAGGGCGAGTTTCCCTTATTGGACACCCTTACTAAAGCTCAAGCTGTGGTCTGGTTGCATCCCTTGTTTCTCCTGTTGGTCTTCCGCCAGATTCCCACTGCGTTGATAAAATACCAAAGCATTTTTGATTATGAGAAGGCAGCCCACCTTTCTCCACACACAAAATTCAACTTGAGCTTTCAGACATTAGTGGAGGTGGTGAACATAATATGCCTATGTACCCACATACAATGGAATAGGAGGCTACCCTCAATGCATGGCTAGACGACATGCTCAAGAAGGGTTGGTTGTTCAAAGAGTCATCCCCTGTTTTCTCTCTCATTGTTTTTGCCAAGAAGGCGAATATCTTCCTTCATCTTTGCATGGATTATGACCATCTTAACAATATCACGTTCCACGACCCCTACCCCACTGCCACTGGAACAGACACTTGACCAAGCGATTGCCAAGTCATGTGTGTTCTCAAAACTTGATCTAGTTAATGCCTCTAATCAAATTTGTGTGAAAGAAGGTCAGGAATGTCTTACCGTTATCTGGACAAGAAGAGGCATTTTCAGTTTCAAATGATGCCTTTTAGGCTTAAGAATGTGCCCGCAACATTCCAAAGGATGATCAATAGTGTGATGGGCGATCTCCGGTTCACCTGCATGGTCTCATATATCAATGATATCCTGGTATACTCTCCCTCTCCCAAACAACATGAAAAGAACTTGGAGGCAGTAGTGGTTGCCTTGCATAAGGCGGGTTGTTTGTCAAGCCATAAATATGCAAGGTTAATAAAGAAGTCACTTTTTTAGGCAATTTCTTCTTGAAAGATAGGTACGCCATCCCACCCATCAAACTGGATGCCATCTGCAAGTTGCCTAATTTAACAACTCAAAAGCAATTGAAAAGCTTCTTAGGCACCATCATATTACTAAAAAAGCTTTTTTACGCACTCTCCCAGTTAGCTTCCCTATTTCATCCGCTCACGGGAATGAATGTCCCCTTCTGCTGGATGTCCAAGTGCCAGCAGGCATTTGATTCAATTAAGGAGGTGCTTTTGTCAGCCCCATGATTAAGAATGCAAATCCTTCTATACCCTATATTGTAGCATGCAATGCGTCTTTAGCTGTGGTAGGGGCTGTTTTGCTCCAAGAGAATGATGTGTTAGAACACCAAGTTAATTATTTCTCCCACAAGTTCTCTTCCACTGAGCAATCCTGGGCCATCTACAACAAGGAGCTGGCAGCCGTGAATGGGCCTTGACCCACTGGTGATATCTTTTGCAGGGCGTTCAGCACAAGTTGATTGTGCGAATGAATCACCAAGAACTTCTTTATCTCCACAAGCCACAGAAGTTGGAACACCGGCAGGCCTAAACCCACTGGAATTTTGTGCTTTAACTTCAAATATGAGTTTGTGAAATGAGCATTAAATGTACTTCGATTTTTAAGCTGCAAGCCTGCACTTTGTCCAGCTGACTCAGATGAGGAGGATATTGCTACGGTCATTCCTCTCACTCAATTCTTGGCCCTTGTTTCTTACAAAGTTTTGGCAGCATTTCTAGCTCAGACGCGCTTTTGATTTTGTGGGTCTTATCAGCTCAGACAGCATGCGTGGAAGAAGTCAAACATTTGAAGTAATTATACCTCCAATCCTCCAAGAAGTCCCTCTATTCTCTGGATGTGGGCTCATCCAATTTCGGTTGAGGGTGTGGGTTCCTCCCCTGTTGAGATCCTGGCATTAACTAAGGCCCACTGGTGCTATTTGCAAGGATTTGACAATTTAAAAGAAGCAGAAATAGGTAAACTCTTAACTGCTGTTTAATAAAGTAAGGAAATTTTGGACACCACTTATAATATACTTGAAAAACTTTAAATTCAGATAAAAGATGGTTTTTTAGTTAATTTTATTAGTGATGACGACAGTTTTAAAAATGAACCCTACTACTATGTCAATATTTAGTATGTAAACAATCCAAGTTTTGAAGTGAGACAGCCGAGCAATTAAGTATAAGCTACAAGCATCTGAATTAGAAAATAGAGGGTTTCAACCTATAAAAACTCTCAAAAATCGCTCCACTTTAATGGAATGGCTGATGAAGGGTGTGGAATTCCAGCAAAGTTTTTAGCTTGCTGGTGCTGGTACAGCTGGATTTTAAAAAAATATGTAAAACTTAAAAAAAACTCTTCCACATATAAGTAAAGGTTGGCTTTTTTATATTTGGGGCGTGGGAAAGAAGAAAAAAATGAGTGCTTTGATACTAATGCTCAGTATTTAAACTATCTCAATTATCAAGGGTTGTAGGGTTTCAATGTAGCGCTCATAATAGCTTAGATGCATCAAAATCAGGAAATATGGTATTTTATCCTATCAGAGCTTAGGAAATTTGTGTTACTTTGGCGAAACAACAGATGGGAAGGTATTCTTGGTCAGAATGTACCCATGTGGTAATGATTTGATTTTTTTCAACCAACCTCCATTTGATAAAATAATTGAACCTTAGGGGACCTTCGCCATGACTATAAAAGGGGTGGTCCCCACTTAGGTGTTGTACTAGAACTAGATGTGGCATGGGGAGAAACATTTGATGGTTGCTCCAAAATGTGCTGTGTAGTCAGAGAAATCTGATTACTTGATTTTGAGTTAATAGCCCATTTGGTATCTGGAAAAAGTGTTTCCCCAATTATCAGGGTTCCACTGAGAATTGGCCAGAATATTTTGGCCAATGAAGTCGTTATTTTCATTTTAATCAATATTTCTTTTAAATTGGACATGTAATTGGCCAGAATATTTTGGCCAATAAAGTCGTTATTCTCATTTGAATCAATATTTCTTTGATATTGGACATGTAATTGGCCAATCATATGTGTTGAATCGGGGCTATTCTCATCTAGAAATCTTTTTTGCTGAAGTTGAGATGGAAAATTTCCAAAAAAGGTCAATAGTATGTAGTACAAGTCCGTTAAGCAAGGATTTGATATAACTAAACCAATCACCGCAAGGGAAAAATTTTACACCTTAAGGGACACCCTCTGAGGCTATAAAAGAGGGTGGTCTCAATGTAGATGGTTTATCTAAATTGTTTGTGGGATGAAGAGGAACTTTGGATAAACTTTCTTTATTCTGCCGCATTGTTGGTACAATCCAACTACACAAACTTTTGCTATCTGACTTAGAAACAATACTAAAACTGTTGCCCCAATTTGAGGGGTCCCACCAAGAATTGGCTAGGGTCATTTGGCCGATTTTGTCCTTATTATAAACAGATGCACTATTATTACAAAATCAGATTTGTAATTGACAACATTACCCCCTTCAAGAGTGTTAAGGGAATAATAGGGCTAAGGAACCAAGAAATGGATTTAATTACTAGTAACTCCAGTAGCAAGGGATTTGATGTAGTACTCATCCCCTCGCTTATATGTGACTACAAATGGGTCTTCCCAGATAGAACTGAGTTTCCACTTATAGGAGTGAAATGGCTGTGGTAATACAGTACCAAATCAGATACTTGGAAGGAAGGAAGAGGGGGCAGGAGCTCTTTAACTGCTTGGTCTTCTTAGGTGATCATTTTTGCCAAATTAGTCATGGCCTCTGATTGTAATTGGATGATGTGTTGGTCCGACTTTTTCATGTCTTGCTCAAAGTCAGTCCTGTCAGAGAAAATGTCCTTGGCTAATAAAACTGGCACCCCAGGTTCTCACCCATACAGTATGCGGAAAGGAGAAATCTTAAGGAAGCAATGGTAACTGATACAGTAGGACATGAGGGCACTGGGTAAGTAGAGATCCCAGTGAAGAAATCTGAGTTGGCCATTACCCAGAGCATAGAGACCAGGGTTCCATTAACTCTTTCTACAACACCATTGGTTTATGGGTTATAAGGGGCCAAGAAGAGATTTTGTGCTCCCATGGAGGTGGTGAGGAGCTTTACCACTTGGGAGGTAAAGTTTTCCCATTGTCACAAAGGAGGACCTGGGAAAACATGTCGGGTAAAGGTATATTGATGTAAGAAGGTAGTAGTGGCTTTGGCATTATGAGCGATGAGAGCAACAGCTTCAACGTATTTGGTAAAATGACCAATTATAACCAAGACATAACGGTTACCACCTGTAGTCTGAGGGAGAGGACCCATCACACCAAACTTATGTTGTGGAAGGGTTGTTGTGGTGTTATAGGTTGGTACTGATAACGGGTCTTGAAGCTGGATTGTTTTTACAGGTCAGAAAGCCATATAATACTTCAGCTATGGTCTCCAAGATGCCCTCCAAATAGTACCGCTCTTTAACTCACTCATAGGTCTTTTGGACTCTGCCGTGGCTCATGATAGTGTGAGACTCCAGGATCATAGGTACTCGCTCTGGCGACCATAGATAGGGAAGAAATTGACCAATACTTTCTTATATAACTTCCCACTCTCCACCTTGGTGTTGCGGGAGTGCCAAGTGAGCATTTTTTTGTACTATTTCATCTTCATCAGCCCATAAGTTAGGTGTCATTAGAAGGTCACATAACCTCTCAGTTTCAAGATTGTCTAAGTGAAAAACATCCAGACTCATCAACCCATCTACATTCATGTGGTGAGTTCCAGACCGATGCTCAATTGTCATATCATAATGATGGAGCTTCAGAGCCCAGAGAGCCAACCGTCCAGTTGGATCTTTCATATTCTGTAACCAGTTTATAGAGACGTGTTCAGTAATCACTTTAAATAAAGTCCCAAATAAAAAAGAGTGGTAGTATTTGACAGAGAGTAAGACAGCAAGGTACTACTTTTCAGTGACGCTGGGTTAGGATTTTTTTCCATATTCCCACCCTGCTAGATTACCAGTAATCACTAGGGGATAATTCCCTAATACGAGGTGAATTGGAAATCAGTGGACCCTGATTTTGGAGTAACTATGTTGGGGGATTTTGGGATATTCACCTGGTCATATCCATTGGGATCAATCAGGACAAATGCTTAAGATCTCGTCAGGTGGAGTTGCCAGAGAAATAGGGGCATCTGATAGTGATTAACTATCAGGTGTACTGATTGGGATTGGTTGGGTTTCAACACTGACTGATTGGGAATGTAAGTAGTAAGTTGTGAGGCGAGTGGTGCTGCCTGCAACTAGTGAATTGATCAGTTAGTTTGTGACCTGCTTTAATGGGTAATAAGTCCCATTACCTAAGCAGGTCGCTAACCAAATATGGTTGGTTCACTTGGATCGAGAGGAAAATGTAGGGACACGTTTTCTGAATCTTTCCATTTAGGTCTCGAGGATGTCCAACGATGGAATCCTAGCCAGGATGTGGAATACCATCACTGCTGAGACAAGGATGGTTGATTCAATGGCAACAGCTGCCATTTCATTGAAGAAATGCCAACCGAGGGTAGACAACTGAATCCCCACCTTAAATTCCCTAGAATTCACTTATAATAAAAAACAGAGTTATATAGATATACAGTTCTATAGTTTTTCATCTAGTATATAGTTTAAGTAGTGAACTATCATCAGCCTTCAATTGTGCTACTCTTCTCAAAGATATTATTGCTTAAGCAATAATTTAGAGACTCTTTAAGTAAAAGAGTAAAGATCTGAGTGGGGATCTAGAGAAGAAGGAGAAACAATAGGGGATTGCTGCCAACTGTGTTTCAAACAAGAGAAACTGTCATCAGGGAATCTCAGAAGATTGTGTTGGACAGTATGAGGGAACGAATCCCTATATTAAGACATCTTAAGTATTATAAGCGGATATACTGGCTGAGTGTTGGACCAAGATCTAAGAATTACATTCAACTATGGATAATAGTCGTCATACTTTTATCAACTGATAATATCAAATACTATACAACGTGGACAAATTGCACAAGAACCCAAACCAGTGCAAGTAATAAATTTATAGAGGTTATTTGCCAATAATAACCAGACCCATAAAATTTACAGGTTAGTGCTCACTACAGGGGTGTAGTTGAGTAGAAGAACTTAGAAGGATGTCATATAAAAATGAGTTACAAAAACTATGGACGGAGTTAGTCACCGTTAATCAGAACGCCCTAAACTCAGTGGATCATTGAGAATTCACAGCCTTGGAATAATGAGTTGCCAAGCTGGAGGAAGGGATCAATAATGTCACAAGTTTTGGGAACGAGTTACTTGGAAAAGTAACTTCGTTAAAGAAGAAAGAAGGAGACCTAATTAGAGAGGTCTTATATCTGAAAATGGAGTGAGAAGTGTATTTCATTTTTTTTGAGAAATTTCAGCACTGATATCAAGCAATTGATCAAGCAGGTCGAGGAGCTAAAACTCACAAGTGCAATTGTGAGCCATTTGTGGCAAGAGATGCCAAAGAAAGAAGTCATCATATGATAATTGGGAAGTCAAATACCCCAGGAAACATCCCGCCCACTTTTGCTACCATTTTGGAGATGACGCCTGAAGTCACTCCCCAATTAAGCCGAGTAAACAAACCTAGAGAATTGGCTAGAGATAACTCAGAGGAATCTAAGGCAACGCCAAAATTGCCAACGGTCCATCAGTTAATGACTCAGCGTTTTTCTGACTGTTTGATATGACCATGTACAGCTACGGTGATCATCAAAAGACATTGACATTCATGAATTGCCTAGACACTGAATTTCAGAACTTAGTGTTACCCCACCTGGAGGGGGACAGCTGGTCGTATGTGGAGGCCAAGGTGGCCATCATTAAGGAACTTGGTACTCTGATGTGCATGTCAAAGTGCAAACAGGAGTTTATGGGGATCTAGTTCATAAAGACAAGTCTTTAGAAAGCTTCACGGATAAGTTCTACCATTAGTCACAAAACCTGGTTGGAGCGAGGGTATTGGATGACTTTGATTCCAAAATCGCATTACAAGAAGCCCTTTGGCCCTATTGTGATTTGCACTGCATGATGTCTTCCATGTTTGCAACGGAAATTACTACCTCTCAAATGGTAAATAATTTAAAAATTTTGGGAGCAACCTTTGATGCCCCAAACAGAAGTTTCAAATCTAATCTGGTGTACAATTCAAATCCCATGAAGGGGAATGAAGGTGCTAAAGAGACGAACAACTGAACTGTGCCAGGGAATAAGCCCAAAGAATTCAGACGGATGAATAAGAAAGAAAAGGTCTGCTACCAATGCGGTGGAAAGGGACATTTTGACATGCACTGTAAGAAGACAAAGGATCAAATTAATGTGGTACAAGCGAGAGTCTGCTGCTACCAAGGAACAAGGAAAAGGGCCCGCAGCCTAGATGGGGAACAGTCTAGAGCTGCAGAGAATCTTGTTCCTCCTGACATCATGAATGAAGAAACTGTATCAGTGATCTGTTCATGGATGAAGACATACAGGATCAACTGTATCAAGTGGTCAATTTGGATGTAGATGCCGTGACCAGATCTGGGGTGAAGGGAATCAACCCCAAGATAATCAAGGAAGTTGCCCAGCTGTACGCCCAATAACTGGCAGACAAGATTTGAGCTGCCAATATCCCAATGAATTTTTCAACGTCTGACCAGAAGAGGCAAACCTGTTAATCCCCCTCAGCACGATAAAGAAATTTTTTCCTGATTTATCAGTGAAAATCATTCACACCCTCGATTTGGCTAATAACGACACTATACACTCAGTAAACACTATCTTACAATACTACAAGTGTATGTATATAGACATAAAAGTGAATTAAGTATGGGTGAGGGTGATTGTGGACAGTGGAGCACCCATCAACATTGTATCAAACAAGCTGGTGAAGAGGATGAAGAATTTCGCTTGACTTGGAACACAAGAAGGAGTATAGGACAGCTAGCCCAAATACCACCATCTCATGTGGAGCTTATATCACTTTGCCACTACGATTTGGGTCCTTGTTGGTATCTGCGCCAGCAATAGTTTTAGCCAATTAAAACTATGACATTCTGATCAGGATGGAATTTCTATGCAAGTACGGAGTTAAATGTAGCTTTGAGGATAATATGTTGGCCATATTGGATCAGACGTTACCATTTGTCTATTATAAGGATTGAGAAGCTCCCCTGAATAGGAGAAACAACTTCATCAATTTAATATACAATGACGGCATTGTCCCAATTTGATACCAATTAGTTGGTCAGAAGCGATAAGAAATGCCAATGGAAATCCTAAAGAACTGGGGAATTCCACTGGGGATCAAGAATGAGAAGACCATACTGCCAGGATCGCAGATAATAGTTGACATGGGGTTGACATTGGAGATACCTGAGCTGTTGTATGGGAAGGTCATAAGCCCCTAAAGAAGTCTAGAGTAGAGCCTTGGGTAGCTCCTGTGATAATAATGCCAGGCCATGGAGAAATTTGAGTTCTCTTGGAGAATTTAAGTGAAAACTGATGAAGATCAGGAAGAATCAGATAATCACGTTTGTTCATATAATCCTGATGGCTGAATTGAGGAGATTCTACGATTTTGGGACTCGTAAAGAGATGGGATTACTGGCTGGGGTAACTGAGAGTATCAACCTATTGATTGATCAAGAGCAACTCGCTGATCTGACGGAAGGCCAGATAAAGGAGGTGCTCAAATTGTTTGAAAAGTATTGGTAAGTATTTGCTTAGGATGACCAAAATTTGGGATGCGCAAGAGATGTAATCCACAAGGTTGACACCAGGGAAAATTTTCCAATCAGGATGAGACCGATTTAACAGTTGAAGGTGTCTGAAGAGGTAGTGGAGGAAGAAATAAGCAAAGTAGTGAAGCATGGGCTTCTAGTTCCATCGTCAAGTCCCTGGGCGAGTCTGATTCTAATCATGAAGAAAAAGGATGGCTCCAATTGGGTGGTGATTGACTACCAAAAGCTGAATAAGATTACAAACAAGGATTCATATCCCCTACCAAGAATTTACAATGTGCTAGATTGATCGGGAGAAGCGAAGTATTCCTCACAATGGATCTGATCTCAGGATATTGAAAACAATTTGCCAAAAGAAGACCAAGAAAAATGCGCGAAATTACCACGCAGGGGCTATATCAACCGATGAGGATGCCCCAGGGTCTATGAAATGCGCCTGCAACGCTCCAGAGGGCCATGACACTTTATTGAGAGACTTGAAGTTGTCGTGCATCCTGGTAGACTTGGATCATATCAATATGTTCATTAGGACGTTTACTGACCATTTACACCACTTGGAAGAAGTAACAAGAGACTGTCTGCAGCTAACTTGAAAATAAAGCTGAGGAAGTGTCACTTCTTCAAGAAAGAGTTGGAATATCTGGGATTCGTGATCAACTCTAGTAGATTGCAGCTGCAAGCCCAAAAGATAGAAGCATAGAACGGAGGCTGTGCCAAAGAGTGTCTGAGACATCCAAGTGTTCCTTGGAATGGTCAGATACTACAGAAGATTTATTTGGACTTTGCCTGAATAGCTGAGCCATTATTATCTGTTGAAGGATCCAAAAAAGGATTCATATGGAATGAAGAAGCGCAGGAATCCTTTGATGAGTTACACTGGTACCTAATAGATTCTCTGATTTTGAAATATCTGAATTTTGATTGAGAGTTTATTATACAAACTGATGCTTTGTTGACAGCAATCAGCGCCATACTAAGACAAGTAGATGAACTTGGGGACAAACATCTGGTGGCATATGTGAGCTGGACACTCTCAGCCACTGAGAGGAACTACACCATAACTGAGCATGAATGTCTTGTGGTCATTTGTGCCTGTAAGCAGCTTTGGGTGTACATCCATGGAATGTACTTTAAAGTGGTAAAGGACCACTCTTTGTTGCGTTAGCTCCATAATTTTAGAGAACTAGTAGGATAACTGGCCCAATGAGCACTTAAGCTACAGTCTTACGATTACGAGATTGTCCACTGAGCAGGGGCTTCTCACCATAATGAAGATGGCTTATCATGGTTACCAATGGTCCAGATGGTATACCCGCAGGTGGATGAGTTATTCCAGAGAATGGTCGATGGAGAAATCAGGGATGAGCCCCAAGAAATCCAAGGTGAGCTTCAAAAAGCGATAGAAATCACTGAGACCATGGATGAACAAGTGTTTAAATTGATTAATGGGAAGCGGTTACTATTCCTGAAGCCATCAGAAAGAGCAGCTATTGTACAAGCTGTTTATAAGGTTGTCAGGCATGGAAGCCTGAGAAAAACAACTGATCATATTCGCCAGTATTACAACTGGGAGTCAATCAACTAAAATGTTGCTGACTATCTAGCTTTTTGCGCGGAGTGCTAGTTGCACAAGCCACATAAGAATACAAATGGATACTGACTGGTCCGCCCCTGGATTTGCTTGGCATATGGTGTCCATTGATGTGATGGGACCACTGACGATGAGCACAGGGGGATTTAAGTACATAATAGTTGCTATTGACCATCTGTCAAGATGGATCAAGATGAAGGCCCCAGCAAAAGTAGATGCTACCAGCACCGCGAAGTTCATCCTGGATCAAGTAGTATATTGACATGGATGCCCGCAGGACCTGCTTAGCAATAATGAGACAAACTTCACATCTCATGTGATCTCACGACTGAATGAGATAATGGGGATCAGAGGAGTCATCTGTACCCTACCAGCTGGAGACAAATGGACTAGTAGAATGAGTTAATGGAACACTGGCTGCGACGCTGAGGAAGCTGGTTGCAGGAAGAACTTCCTCGTGGGGAACGTACCTGAGTTTGGTGACGTTTGCCTACAATATCAGTCATCATACAGCAATGGGAAAATAATATTTGAATTACTATATGGGAGGAAGGCCGCGTAGCCGCTGATTTTATATTTGGTGGTGGAATCAACATTGAGGATGAGTGCCAAACAGTACTTGAACTGATTGACAAATATACTGATTAAGATGCAATCACATGCATTCAATACTACATTTAAGAAAAGGATATGAGCAAAATTGATGGACAATAAGAACTGACCGGCCTTAGCAGAATACCAAATAGGCAAAATAGTTGCCTATTGCGATATGCATGGTTTTAAGAAGTTACAAACTGGATGCGTTATGGTTTGGTCCATTTGAGATTATTTCCAAGTCAGCGACTGATGCCTACTCCATCAAGAATCTCTTGGATGGAAGAGTTGTAAATCAAGTCCATGCTAAGTATCTGAAGCGATGAATTGAGGAAAAAACAAAAAAGTTCCCAAAGGACTGATGAACCATTAAGTTGTTCATGTCCTGATGATTAGGTCAAGTCTGAAAAAAGAACCTCTGAACCAATCTAGGTTGTTTAGTCCGAAAAAAGGACCTCTGAACCATAGATACTGGTAGGTTTAAGAATACCTAGGACCCAGTCTGGGGGAAAATATAAAAAGATGGACCACCAAACCAGAAAAAGGTCAAGTCACATAAAAAAGAAAAAATAAAGTATGGTTAAAAGATTTTGGAAAAAAATATTATAAACCGCATAGAAAAAACCAATATATTTTTATAATTTTTATTTTTTATTATTTTCTCAATACAGGAATAATTATGCCTATGTCGCCTCTTGAGGGAGAGAGGATGGATCACAGTAGGAATGAATAGCCCATCAAAATTTATGTGAGATTGGACGCTATTGAGGGCTAGACCTACACAAAACCAGGTTCTTTGAGTGGACGCAGAGCCCTGTGAGAAAGCAACTAGGAGAAGGGAAATTGAGATGTCGGAAGAAGCCAACTGTGAAACTCTGGAGTGGGGAGGGAAGCAACAGTATAGAAAGAGGCAGTCAGTGGATAACCCCAAGTAATCCCAATATGGTACCAGAGCTGGAAGATTATTCTTGAGCGTCTGCTGATGGGCTTTGTCAATAACACTGGACATACGGGCCAGCAGCAAACAAGGGATACTGGATGGGGTTGCCAAATTATGCCCCCTATTAAAGCCATCAGTGGAAGATACTGATTGGAAGCGCCGGAAATGAGATAGTCATGCAGGGAATGAATGGCATCCTGCAAGTGATGACTATGGGCTTCTCAGAAGCTGAAGATGAAGAAACAATGGAACCTGGGAGAGGCTGGAAGCTTTGTGGACCAACTTTGAAGAACTTGGCTGGCAAAGGAAGAGCATAAGCGGTGATATACTGATCTAAGATGTTATCAAGGTTAGAGAAATTCAGCGCTAGGGATAAAGACTCAGTGACTTGGGCCAATAATTTGGTTTAGGGGAGTTCAAAATGAATACTGTTACCAATGGTGAGCTTGGTAGCCAAGACAGAGGGTTTGTAGTATTATCTGAGTCAGAAGAGGAACTCAGAAAGCAAGTCCAACCCAGCAAGAAAGGAGCAATCAAGAGCGAAGGGAATAATTTCAGGAACATCCATGAGGATGTTTGGTGCATCTGCAAAAGGAGCCAAATCCAGGAGAGTTTTGAAATTTAACTCTGGAATTGATGACAGAGGGAGAATCGGCTGCAAGTTGTTCAAAACAATCGCTAGCCTGGTTTTGGAAGAATTGGCTACCATTTCCAGTAATTTGTCGGAAGGACTAGCTACTGGTGCCAGACTAGGTGTATGAGTCCTGGAAGGACCATAGAAGTGTTTCCGTTGTGCATCCTGACTCATCTTATGGAAGGGCTGAAGATCTTTATCAGATAAATGTTTAATAGCTGTTGGTACTGCGACTCAGAATTTAACATATGAGCTGGATGAGAGGGGGATGTTGGACTTATAAGGAAGTCGACATTATGCACTCTACAATTCATTAAGCTCCAATTTCAAAGAATTAATCTCAAAATTAATGGGATAAGCTCTCCAAGAGAAGAATTAAGAATGGCATGAGCTAAGAGGTTATGAGAGAAAAATAACAAGGGCGAACATAAGTAAGCATTCTTAATTGACCAGTGAAACAAACATTGATGGAAAGAGTCTCCTGTCTAGGATGAGGAGAAAATCAGGAAATTGAGGACGCCAGACCAAGAATCCTGAATATGACAGCAGGTCATATGCCCCGATGGGAGAAAACTGGATCCTGGGACTAATATAACCATGAGTAAATCAATCAGCCTGGCATGACAGTAGATCATGGGGACCACAACCTGAGAAGGCAGTAGCGAGGAGGAAGAGAAAGAGAGCCGCATGCTGAAGGTTGTTCTGAGCAGCGTTGAGTATTGGTAATTGTACTCCACTTGAGCAAATTAAGTATCTGACCAAGTGTCTAAATCAGTGTTCTCATACCCGATCATTTTCTTGCTAAAAATCTAGGCAAGAGGGGGATGCGTTGGGATTTTTGCCCATATTCCCAGCCCTCTAGATTACCAGAAATCGCTAGGGGATAATTCCCTAATGTGAGGTAAATTGGAGATCAGTGGACCCTGATTTTGGAGTAACTATGTTGGGGGATTTTGGGATATCTGCCTGGTCATATCCTTTGGGGATCAATCTGGACGAATGCTCAAGATCTCGTCAGGCAGAGTTGCCAATGAAATAAGGGCATCTGATAGTGATTAACTATCAGGTGTACCAATTGGGATCAGTCAGGTTTAATCACTGACTGATTGGGTATGTAAGTAGTAAGTTGCGAGGCGAGTGGTGCTGCCTGCAACTAGTGAATTGATCAGTTGGTTTGTGACCTGCTTTAATGGGTAATAAGTCCCATTATCTAAGCAGGTCGCTAGCCAAATATGGTTGGTTCACTTGGATCGAGAGGAAAATTCAGGGACACGTTTTCTGACTCTTTCCATTTAGGTCTCAAGGATGTCCAACAATGGAATCCTAGCCAGGATGTAAAAGATCATCAATGCTGAGACAAGGATGGATGATTCAATGGCAACAGCTGCCATTTCATTGAAGAGGTGCCAACCGAGGGTAGACAACTGAATCCCCACCTTAAATTCCCTAGAATTCACTTATAATAAAAAACAGAGTTATATAGATATACAGTTCTATAGTTTTTCATCCGGTATATAGTTTAAGCTGTGAACTTTATCAGCTCTCAATTGTTCTATTCTTCTTAAGGATATTATTGCTGTGTGCAATAAATGGGAGACTCTTTAAGGAAAGGAGTAAAGATCTGAGAGGGGATCTAGAGAAGAAGGAGAAACAATAGGGGATTGCTGCCAATTGTTTGTTGAACTGGAGAAACTGTCACCAGGGAATCTCAGAGAAGATTGGGTTGGACAGTATGAGGGAACTAATCACTATATCAGACATCTCAAGTATTTCAAGCAGAAATACTGGCTGAGTGTTGGACCAAGGTCCAAGGATTCCATTCAACTATAGATAATAGTAGTCATACTATTATCAACTGATATTAGATTTATTCAAGGTATGCTGACCAGGGGACAGACAGTACCGATCACAACACTCAAAACGGCAAAACAAACTACTAACCAGGTGGGAAGCAGAAACTGCTTAACCCACCATGGCAGAGGGTGAGGAGGGGTCAGGGGGTTGGTTTTCAGAAAGACCCACCTCGATCAAGGGGTGTTGGTTACAGTACTGGATCAGAGCAGAGAGCCAGGGCGTTGGGGCATCTGCATAGTGGGGGCTGAGGTCAGCGTAGTAGAAGTTTTCCACTTCTGTATCAAGATAATGATGGGAAAGTGTTTCAACAAAAGCTGCGAGGAGAACTTCAGCTTCTTTGCGGGCTTCAGGAAGTTGGGTGAAAAGGGAGATACTGTGGCGGGTGATTTTGGCTGAGGGGTTGAATGAAGCAAGCGTTGCGACATTCATAACAGCGATTTCAGCATCATTAAATAGTTTTGAGATGTCACTGCAGGGAGATTCAGGGAAGTTGGGGGGAAGAAGATGGTGGGCAGGCCATGCTGGAGCTGAGCCACTGACTGGGCCACCGCGGTGCGTAGTTTTGGGCAATGAGGAGAGGCCACCGCAGCTAAGGCGAGCTGGTGGTCACTTTGGAAGGGGGCTGCATTGGGTAGAGGAGCGAAATGGCGAGGGGTAGGGGTTTCATCAAAGTTGGGAAGGAAAAATTCTGCCCGACCATAATCGCCATGGCAGAGAGGTTGACCTGTATGCTTACTAATGAGGATATTACCTGATTCGTCAGTTTCAGCCAATAGATCCCATGGATTTTGGTTCACTGGAATAGTGGCATTTAAATTTGAGTGGGTAGGATTGGGCGAATGGGCAGCTGCTTGGGTGTGAATGTTGGTCCAAGCATTGCTCTGATTGGCTGGCTTAGATTTAGGTGGGAGAGTGAGGATGGAGGTTTTGGGTGGGGCTGATTTTCCATGTGGGCCCACTGAACGAGATTGGAGGGTGGGAGGGGCAGCAAAGTGCCCCATACTGAACCTCCAGAGGGGGCTCAGAAGTTGCATCAGCGGATTTGGCCTTAGGGCACGCTCTTTTTGCATGGTCGATGCCAAAGCAGAGGGAACAAATCTGCCTACCATTATTGACCCGAGCCCAAAAGAAATGATCTGGCGCTGCAGCCACACTAGCGCGGGGTGGGATTTGTTGGGCTATGGTAGGGTGGTGTGGGATGATGGTGGCTGTTGCACGAGGAGCAGCAAGGCGCTCCGCACCAGATGGAATGGCAAAGATGAGGTTGGGCTGAGTGCCATAAGCCATAAGCCCCGCGACCAACTGGTCATACAAAGCCTGGGGTGGAAGGTGGGATGGGAGATTTGCAAAGGATACCACTAGCGTGGTGTCTGAAGGGAGGTGAGTACGGGTTGTGGGAATGGGGTTTTTTTTTATAAATTAGAGGAGTTTGTGCTGCCGCTTCAGCATCCTCCTCAGATTGGAACCCAACGTCAAAGTAGCCCTTAAAAGGGCGGAAGTCTATAAAGCCAGCTGGCGCAAAGGTTGTAGTGGCTAGGTCAATAATTGTCTTATTGGCATATGGGAACAAACGCCCATAGTCCACTCTGAGGCAATAGCAGATAGCAGAGCGAGGGAGGGCGAGAGGATGGGGGCGAGAAGGGTGGACGCGCGCCAGGTGGAGCGCTAAGTCCCGTGGGGGGACAAAACGGTTGGAAGCAGTGGGCGGGCTGTTTGAACCCGTCCGAACGCGCTTGCCTGCAGGGCGGAAAACGCTAGGTGGGGGTGCACTGCTACCCCACACTGGGGTGGCAGGCGGCAGAGCCAAGGACATCAAAGAATAGGTTTTTGGGCAGATGGCTGTAGATAAATAAACTTAAATAAAAAATCGTTCAAAAGTGACTTTGAGCGGTTAAAGAGAGTTTATCAACTGATAATAATAAATACTATACAATGCGGACGGATTGCACAAGAACTGAACCTGTGCTAGTAATAAGATTATAGGGGTTATTTGCCAATAATAACCAGACTAAAAAAATTTTACACGCTGTAATTACGTTCAGCTTTTAAGAGCATCTTGCTGAAGTAGGACATGGGATGATTGACCCCATTTTCATCCAACTGAGACAAGATCACTCCAAAGGCATAATCAGAGGCGTCTGTGAATAACATGAAGGGTTTTTCATAGTCAGGGTGGTGGATAATAGGACTTTGTTGCAGCAAATTCTTCAGGGTCTCAAAATCAGCCCTTAGTTCAGCACCCCAATGGAATGGAATGTTCTTAATAAAGTATTGTAAGAGGGGCTCACTAAGCTAAGAGAACTTGGGGATGAACTGATGGTAATACCCTATCATGCCCAAGAATACCTATATGTCACAAAGGGTTTTAGGTGCAGGCATTTTGAATATCGCTTCAACCTTATCTCGTAGGGGGTTGAATCTCATCTTGTGAGATGGCGTGCCAAGAAAATTCACCTTCTTTTAGAAGAACGTGTATTTAAAGGCTTCATTTTATTGTTAGATGCCTGCAACTAAAAACACTTCTTTTAGGTGCATGAGGTGCTCATTGAAGGCCTTAGAGAAAACCGTGATGTCATTGAGATAGACTATCACACAGCTCAGCTTAAGGTCCTGGAGAATGTGATCCATCACCTACTTAAAAGTAGAAGGCGCATTACATAACCCCTGTGGTAGCCGAGTAGGTTGGAACAAACCCTTGCTGCAGATAAGGGCACATTTCTCCTGATTCAGGGGAGAAAGGTCCATATGCCAGTACCCGCTAGCAAAGTTATGGCAGAAAAGTTTATAGCCTCAGTGAGTTGAGCCAGAGCGTCATCAATGCTGGGATAGGGTAACTATCCTTCTTCGTGATGTTATATAATTTGAAGTAGTCCACTATTAACTGATGACCTCCATTTTTCTTCTTTATCTTTAGAAGAGGGGACGACAAAGGGCTTTGTGAGGGCACCAGAAATCCAGCGTCCAGCAGCTGTTTGAGCTCCGTCCCCATCTTTAACTCCTCAACTTTTCATTTGTGGTAGGGTTTAGATCTGATAGGGTGAGTCTCCCCAACATCAGTAGTATGAATCCAACCCTTTAATGTGCCCATAATCTGTATCAGATTTGGAAAAAATGTCTCTATAGGCTTTGAGCAGGGTGGGGACTTTTGAAGCTCCGCTGGGGTTAGTCCATCATAATTTTGGACAGTAGGCAGAGTAATTAAGGATAGACTCGCTGGTAATCCCATATCTGCCATGGACCCAATAAGGTGACCTTGTTTAATATCCTCAATAGGGACCAGCAGGCCTCTTCTGATCTCCAAATTCTTTTAATGACCATATCCCTCATGGTAAGATCCCCCAACAGGAGATTAATAGGCCGTCAATAAGCTGTATCTATCACGCCTGGCAATACTTGGGGCTCTAGAGGGTTAACCATGTAATTCTAATTAGGTGCAATAATAAGTGTGGGGATTTGCAAGGTAATAGAAGTGTCAACTACCCGTGGTTAACCCGCTTTTATTACTCCTCTTTGAATGCATAGAAAGGAATACCATCTAGGGCGTCCACTGATGGAGGCAACATTTTTGTATTTCGCCCTGCCGTTGTGTTGTGCAGGAATAGAGTGGAGGAGGGATACTCAACTTTGCAATCATACTCCTTTTTATTAAGCTCATTGTTGGTCAGAATCAGAGGAACCTCGTAGTTAAGCTGGGAGAGATGGCCCTGCTTCAAGTTAATAAACCCTCCATATTCGAGCATAAAATGGGTACCAACGAGTAGGTCATATGTATTATTAGCCAAGGCCACCGCTGTGGCTGACAAGATTGGCTTCCCAAAACGAATGGGAAGAGAAGAGTAGGCTCCAATAGCACGGGTGTTGCAAGACCAGCATTTCAAAACTCTTGGTGTATTCAAGGTCAGTTGTCAGCTTATTTTTAAGTGAGTTTTGATGATACCACGTTCACCAGGGATCCAGTATTGGGGATAGCTGTGACCACACTCTATTGACAATGACCTCTACCTTGGCAAATGTTCCACCAAAGTCGAGGGAAAGAGCTAAGACCTTTTGAATGGGTAGTAGAAGCAAGTCTTTTCAGCCGTTTCAGGGTATTTGTATTTGATAGATTGCAGGGTATAAACGCACTGAGTGGATCAAATCAGTGTGGCACTAAGCTGGTCAGTATCACTAACAGTGTCAATAACCTCAAAAGCCTTCAGCACTTGATGGAGTAAGTTTGGCGTGGTACCCTAAATGTGTCTCTTTCAGGGTTCACCCTTTCAGGTACCCTTACTTAAACTGGAGCTCCCAAGACATAATAGCTGACATCTTCACCACCCCCTTCAAATTAATCATCAGAGGGCTAATTGATGCATGTCAGGGAGTCCATTGGTTGTGAGGTAAGTTCAGGTCCTTCCTTGTTACAGGCGAGAACTGGGGGCGCTCATCTACTCTATTAGCTTTAGAAGGGGACGAGTCATTGTTATGGCTCTGCAGGTATCCTTTAACACAGATGGCTTGGGCTTCCCCCTGGCTACAGATTTTGGACTAGGGATAGCCGATGGAGAGGTTGAGAGAGGTAGAGTCACTTGTGTAAGCTCTATGGAGAAAAAGAGGGGCATGGAAAAGGGATGGTTGCCTTCACCAGCTGACATTTTGGAGCTGAAGGTAGAGTGGAGCACTGCCCCGTCACGGCCATTATCCTATGGCTATCTTCACGAGATGGAGAAGCATTTTGTGGTGGCACTTCCAAAAGAGCAGGTTTCCAGAGGAGACAGATGTAAAATAGGCTAGTTTGGTCGGAGTGGATAATTGAATCAGAACTTCTTATGTAGGGTCAAATTCATAGATTTCAGCCATCACTAGTGAGGCCTCCTTAATATCTTGTATATTATTGAAAGAGCGCTTAACTGAGTAGATATGCATCGCCAAGGAAGGATAAGAATCTAATCCAGCCAATTAGCAATAGCATCGTCTAGTGGCAGCATCTTTGAAAGCAATAGTGGTTAAGCTTTACTGTAAAACTGCTCAACAAAAGAGGCGATTGATTCTCCCTTTTTCAGGCTAAGTCATATAAAGGCCAGTTTTTGCCTTCTTAAACTCTGCGGGGAGCCAAATTCCTCAATGAGTGCTTGCTTAACCTTCGCTCAGGTGCTGATGGTGGCCATATGTGGAACCATTATTTACTGAGCCATATGACTCAAGCAGGGAAGGATGTACTTGATTTTAAGCTGGTCAGTTGCTCCTTTGTATGACAACTTCATACATTAAGAGGAAAGAGATATACTTCCCTCACATGGAGTTTAAGGTTGGTTTAAAAGGAAGTTTATGAATAATGGGGGCCCCATAAGAACCTTGCAAAGAGTGCTCCTTGAGCCTTTTAAGGAGAGACAAAGCATTGGCAAGCTGAAATTCCAGAGAATCTAGCCAAGGTTAGTTTCAGCAGGGAGGTGGTAAGGTTTACTTCCCCCACCAATATCCATTTTTCAGTTTATTTGGTGCTGATAACACCAAAGTCACAGGTTCAACCCCTGTAGTGAGCACCATTTGTTAAATTTCTGGAGTTAACTAAGGCCCGCTGGTGCTATTTTCACAGGATTTGATAATTTAAAAGAAGCAGAGTAGGCAAACTTTTAACTGCTGTTTAATAAAATAAGGGAATTTTGGACGCCAAAATAAAAAAGTAGCAAACTTTAAATTAAGAAAAATAAGATGGTTTTAAGTTAAAACTTATTAGTGAGGGCAACGGGTTGAAAAAAGAACCCTAATACTATGACACTGCTTAGTATGTAAACAATCCAAGGTTTGAAGTGAGACGGCTGAGAAATTCAGTATATGCTACAAGTATCTGAATATGGAAATATGGGTTTCAACTATCAAAACTCTCAAAACTCGCTTCACTTCAATGGAATGGCTGATGAAGGGTCAATAGTATGTAGTACAAGTTTGTTAGGCAAGGATTTGATATATCTGAACCAATCACCAAAGGAATTCTTTTACACCTGGTGGGACCCCCTGTGAGGCTATAAAAGGGGTGGTCTCCATGTAGGTGATTTAATTAAACTGTTTATAGGATGAGGAACCTCGGATAAACTCCTCTGATTCTGCCGCATTGTCAGTACAATCCAACTACCCAAACTTTTGCTTTCTGGATTAGAAACATTACTAAAAGTATTGCCCTGATATGAGGGGTTCCACCAAAAATCATTTAGAGTCTATTAGCTAAATTCATTGTTATGAACTGATACACTTTTATTACAAAATTGGGCTTGTAATTGTCCAAAATCCCCTACCCTAAACCAAAGTAATTCAGGATCATCACGATCTATCCACAGTTGGTCACCCAGGGAATAAGAAGTACATTGATTTAACAAAGTGCACCTATAATTAGCCTGGTTCGTCAAATGATGTCTCATCTTAGATAGTGGAGTGTGTAACTTATGCGTATGGGCCAAATCAGACCATCTGGTAGGAACATTCTCTTACATCCCTTGCAGCAGGCAGAGGGTCCATGGGCATTGGTGTCTGTGGATTTTATTGTTGAGCACCCCAGATTGAAGGGGTCAACAGCGGTCATGGTGGTCTTAGTTTGCTTCACTAAATTTTCCCTGTTTATCCCATGCTCCTCCGCCATTACTTCCAAAGAAACTTTTATCTCTTTGTGCGCCATGTGCTCTTGATGATTGGACTCCCTCAGGAGATTGTTAGCGAACGCAGGTCCCAATTTATGGCAAAGTTTTGGAGCAGACTCTTGGTGATCTAGAAGATTACACATTGTCATTCCACTGCATACCTTCCATAGTCAGATGGACAAACCAAATGGGTCAATCAGATCCTGTAACAGTACCTGCGGTGCTATGCTGCAGCCACTCAGGATACCAGGACAACAACCTTCCCTCACCCATTTGCATATAGCAATGGAGCACTTGCATCCATGGGTTTCTCCCCTTATAAAGCTACCTTGGGGTATAATCCTTCATTCTTAGTTAACCCAAGCTTCTGCTCAGCGGTACATCTGCAGCTGAACATGCCCAGCACATTTGGGCCTCACAGTCCTTAGTTTAGAAGACTTTACTAAAGCAATGAGTGATTATAAGCGGTTTTCAGATTAGAAGCAGCACCTGGTGCACAAGATAGAGGTAGGCTCACATGTCATGCTTGACATGCAACACTTGCGCATGCAGGTGCCCTTGTGAAAATTTGCAAGTAGAAGCTCAGGTTTCCAATTGGTGGAGGAACACTTAAGAAATGTTGCCTTTTGGTTGAAATTGCCGCCCCATGGAAGCAACACCCAGTTTTCAATGTGTCTCAGTTGTCCCGTTTAAGGTGGCAATCTCCTTATATCCTAAGCCCATCGTTATTGAGGGCGTGGAGGAAGCTGAAGATGAGGGCATTTTGGCTTCCCACAAATCTCGATGGTCAGCCCAATACCTTGTTGCATGAAAAACTATCTGGTCTACAAGGATAGCTGTGTTGGTGCTTAAGACTGTGTCAACTGCTCGGAGCTCATAAAGGCTTTCCACGTCACCCACCCAAAGGCTCCCTGTCTCACCCCCCCAAAAAATCGTTACACTAATGGTAATCAAGTTGCCTAAGGCCTTTAAGAATGTGGACCTCACTCACTTCTCATGTGGTGTTGCTCCTTCTTGGCAAAATAAGAAGGGTAATGTAAGTCAGGGGAGTGTCCCCTCCACTTGTATTGGGTGGATTTCCTATTCACATCAAAAAAGGTTCTGAGAAGTTCAGCTGTCCCTCGCATCTAACAGGGCGACCTCTCCCATGTGGTGGATGAATGATGAGTAACGGCTCTCTTTTTGAAGACCTCACCACATATCCCCACATTTACATCAGATGAAACAATATGGAAGATTGAGGAAATTTGTGCTGAGATAACAGAAAGTCATTATCCCCATAGGGAAAAAGGTCTCTATGAAGTCAATGACAACAAGCCTTTGACATTAAAGTTTGAGAGGCTCAAACCCTCAGCAACAAATCCTGATGGTTATTTACTTTTAATAATTGATGTTTCAAGTGTTGAATCCTCAACTAAACTCGCCAATAGCATCAGACCATTGGGAAATGTTTTTGCTGACTCAAAACCCGCCCCAAAAATATTGGGAACAAAGCCAACAGGCGTGAACCTTCTATGAAGAATGCGCCTAATGTCAAATCTTTGGTGGAACTTGCCAATGGATTGGGCCATTGGTAAATGTAGCTGACAGTTTGAAACCCTCCCAAAAATCTCAAGGTCGTCCTCTGATGAACCCCACTTGGTCTAACAGATGCCAAAGTGACTGGGTGCAGGTGGGTTGGGCACCACAAACATATTCCTGACCTCTTGGGATCACCCCTACGTAGTTTGGCCTTAAGAGGTTCCCATTGCCCATTGGGCAAGATGCCGTCATGGTAACCCTCAAAACCATGGTAAAATTGCAATTTGGGAATCTGTAGATGAACCAACAGCAACTCAGCTTGCCGCTGACTCTTTCAATGTCAGTTCAAATTAAGTTCATTTTTCCCCCTTGCTCAAAGTTTACCCTGTCAGGTTGAATCTCAAGGGCCCTGATCCTGCGCTTTTCTATGCTATTCCCCAAATCAATAATCTAATTAAGCAGTCATAGCACACTGAGAAAATTATTGGTAAATTATCTTATTTAAAAATCCATTAAAAATTTCCCTGTGATAAGATTATTTTACTTAATTCAAATTTTACACTGCCAAATTCCTGTGACATTTGCAATGTGGCCCTGCGGGCTCCATATCAACTGGGTTATCCCAATCTTGTTACTAGCTATGGTCATCAGTATAGTCAATTGAGTCCATCGTGTCAAAGACATTTGGAAACCATCCATAATCTTGTGACTCTATATGGCCAGGACCATTGGCCCTGGGGCCACAATAAGCTGGTTTCTCGCTGATTTGTTTCATATATTTGTGGCCCATAGGCACTTTATCAGTACTATTATCTTAGCCACTTAAAAGTCATTTTATTCAGGAATGCCCCAGGCATTTTGGATCGCCTTTTGGGTGCTTTTGCATCCTGACTGGCAGGCCAGTCTAAACTTTATCTGTCGTTGCCCTGACAGAATGGCCCTACACTAGTACCATCTCTCTCTGAACTATCAATGAAGACCGCATAGGGATATTCAGAAGCTATAAGATTCAGGACTATATTATAAACGAAATACTTCTTATATCAGGAAAAAAGGATGTACACCATAATTAAAAGATCACACTCAGCTGCAAATAGTCACCTGATCTCATGATATATAAGTTAATCTATCTTCCAGACTATGCAGATCCTCAGCTGTCAGCACATTGAGATTGTCAGACTGGTTGGGGTTGTGGAGGCTTAACACTGGACAACCAGTTGATGAGGACCAGTTAGTTGGCAACTTTTAAGAGGTTCATGAGGCAATGCTACACAATTAATGCCAGCAGGTGAACTCAATTGTTTAGTATACATAGTGGCTGACCAGCTGAATGACAATTTGGCACACATTATTGGAGAGATATTGGACCAGCGCGTGGCATCAGTATAATGGGTGGCTGCCATAACCCATCACTGTGGCCAGTTCTTGGAATACCTAAGATCAGAGGTGGCACAGCATATAATTTTGGAAGCCGCCAATCAAGAGGCCCACACTCAGGCAGGTTCACCACCACCCAATTGGTAGGAGAGTTAGGCCAGCAGCTAAGTTGCCATTTTGGTATGGTGATTGATCACCACAACCTGATTTGATGTCTTAAGTGGAGCAGCAAGGCCAACTCAGGACAGGACGTGCAGCCACAAAAGAACTTAAATGTAGATGTTGCGATTCTGATATGACTGGACAATAATTGTGGGACAGCTAGGGCAGATTGGTAAGAATCCGCTGAACATGATATCAGTTACAATTAATTGAGTACCTGAGATGAGGTGATATTGGAATATAGCAGGTTATTATTGGATCGCCTATAAATAAGGTGATGATAACATTTGATGAATATGAAGTAAATCGCCTACAATTAGGGCGATAGAGAATTAGAAAATAACAAGCTGAAATTGAGGAGAATCGGCAGAATAGAATAGACCAAGCTATGAGAGTGATATTGTCCAAAGCCGCTGTATATAAGCAAGATGAATGATTGAGAGAAGTAGTAAAGAATTTATTTAAACTGCCAAGATACAAAGTACACCACCAAATTACAATACTATCCCTTAACACACGGGAGGAGCTTTGGGAAACAATTCGCGGTGCACCACATAGGAAATGCCCAGGGCCTGATGGGATACCCTACGAATTTTACAAAAAATAATTTCAACAGATTTCCCCCTCCTATTGGCGTCAATAAACCAGATTTTGTTGGAAACACGCCTATTACCAGGAGGCCATGAATCCTACGTTATAACCTTGTATAAAAAGGGTGACAAGTTGGACCTGGCCAACTGGCGCCCAATTGCACTCTCCAACACTGACACAAAAATTCTAACAAAAATTCTAGCAGCTAGATTAGGCGCAATTGCATCTGACGTCCTATCACCCAACCAGTTTGGGTTTATACCAGGGCGTTCAATCTGGAACAACATACACCCTTTTGCAAACATTTGCCAATCCAAAGAAACTGGTGCCCTGGTCTTCTTAGATCAGGAAAAGGCGTATGACCGTGTTAGCTGGCCATACCTAAAAGAATGTCTACATGCCTTCAAACTCCCACCAAGATTCATAAAATGGGCGATGCTCCTAACAGAATCTGCAACCATGGCTGTATGCGGCCCTGGATCCCTAACAAACAAAATTAAACCACACAGAGGGCTCAAACAAGGGCTTCCCCTCAGCCCACTGCTATACAATTTCAGCTTTGACCCGCTCCTCCGAGTAACTGACTCACGTCTCATGGGGATAACCGCACAAGGACAACCAAAAGTCAAGATACTGGCCTTTGCAGATGACTGCGTAGCAGGTATAGCAAATAATGAAGATGCCCGACAGCTGGAACACACTCTAGAGGAATACTCCAAGGTGAGCAATGCATCGCTCAACAAAAGGAAGACAGAAATCATCCTCTTAGGCAAATACACAAACAATTGGGCCACAACATCAGAACCTCACACCAACACTCTAGTAAAAAACCCAATTATTTTACCCTTTGCAACACCTCCCACCACCACTCCTGTCCGACACCTTGGAATCTGGCTAGAATCAGGGGGATATGCTAATGAGACAATGGAAAGTAACCTGTTACAACGGGTATCCAAACGCGTCGCCTCCCTCAAGGGAAGAACCCCCAGGACTAACAGGACTAGTTACAGTTGCTAAGTCACTTATCCTCCCAATACTGTGGTCAGGCCCATGCGATAGCCTTCTCACCTACCTTTATAACCTCAATTCGCGCGCTTATCCAGGGCTGGCTATGGCCTGGCTCTCACCCTCCTATACGGATGGAAACACTATTTGGCCCACGCTCAAGCGGAGGCATGGGACTAATAGATTTTGAGAGCCATGCCAATTACATCCTAGGTACCTGAATAAAGGAAATCCTTGCTCCAGACCTCCCGCAACAACATTGGTCAAGAGCAGTAAGGACTAATTTTGCACAGGCGCTCAAATTAATTAACCCACATAGTCCACCCACACTACTTTCATACCTTGCCAAGCACCCTACTGCAACGGGTCCGCATGGAACCTCCCCTCATTTCAAACATATCCTCCAAAATATCCGTCATATGGTATGGAACATAGAGAACATGGGTACTATACAGGGAAGGGGACGACCCAGCCCCCAATTCAAATTAAGAAACCCAGAAAACCACCCCCAGAGGGATATGCTCGCAACAACCCCAAGCATAGCTAGGATAGAATACCTAGATATGCTGGACATTCCCTATGATTTAACCACACAGAGAGAAATGTGGAAAATGACACACCACCCACTCCTACAACCAAGGATAAGAGCAAACGCCTGGCGCTGTTTGAGAAGGACCTATAGGACGGCGGACCGCTCCAACTCCCTCCACAAAACATGTGCAGTATGTGGAGGGGAGGGATCCCTACATCACCGCCTAGAAACATGCCCCAACCAAAGCTATATGGCAGGAAGTCGCACGCCTGCTCAAGATTCAAAAAGAACAGGAATTCTCGATATCAAAGAGTATCTTCGCGCTCCAGATTGAGTCACCAATCCCATCTACACTCCGCTCCCTAATAATACCCATTGCAATGTGGACAATACACACAATTGCATTAGATGCGTTCAAGGGCACAGTCCCGACCATTCATGGGATTATTAACAGATTTCATGTCCACTTACTAGAGCACTTACAAGCCTGGCTTTATGGATATTTGATACCAAGACAAAAAACGCTCATAGAATCATGGTTCTCACTCTGGTTCCTCCACACAGACCCTTTCCTTCACACCTGCTCCATAGCAGGGGAAACCCCCTCGGAGTAGTGCACCAACCCCCCATACCTGGCAGTCCCGCTGGCAACAGGGGTAACTTGAGTACCCTAGGGTGCCCAATTTTTATATTTCTAAGTTATTCTCTTAGTTTCACATATATTTGGTAATGTCTGTCCCCTGGTCGGCTTACCTCAGTTAGATAAAAATGATTGAGAGAAGTAGGTTATTAATAGGAGAAAGAGAGTTGGACAGCGAAAGGTCTCTGTATTTATTAAAATAAATAAAAGAGTCCATTGGGGCAATTGCTCCTATTTTTAATATATTAGATGTGTCCAAAGGACTGACAACCCCACATTTTCTGTCTATTGCTCAGTGGGTTTGTCATGTACAAAAAGTGTGGCGGATCCTAATGATATCATCCAATTTTATAGCAGAAGTGCTCACTACAGGGGACCCTAGATCAATCACTAAGTACAACGAAACTCCAGTTGCCAACTATGTCTTACACAGCCTGTGTTTCTGGGGAATCTTCATGAAACACTGCACCAGCCGGGTATGAGGAACTCAAACTTACCTTAGACATGGTGCTCAAAAACAGGATGAACTCCTCCAAGAAAGAAATGCTGTCATGCACCAGCTTGATAGCACGTTTAGCCAAATGCAATTTTGGGACAACAAAACAAGGAACTCGCCAACTGGTTGGATGATAGTACCAAATGGCTGCAGTGTGCTGAGAAAAAATTGACCAGCACCTCTTAGTCTTCTCACTGGGACGAGGATGACCATCAAGAGGGGGAATCATATGAGGAAGAATATGACGCTGGTCGGAGCTACTACACCCAGGATGGTAGTACTGGATAAAACTATGACTCAGAGCACCAAATTCCTCAAGTAATGGCAGTGCCACCTATGGCAGAATGTCACGCTACCACTGAAGCAGTGGACATCCCAAATTCCGCTGGTCCAGCTTTTCATTGGGAAACTGCTTTCAGATCTCGACCCATTCCTCAGTATGGGCCAAAAAATATGAACAGGATGAGGAGGTTAATATTGAGAAACTACCTTCATTTGATCGAAATGGGAACATTCATGGTTTCTTCAAATTGGTTTGAATTTACAGCGGAAGGTGTATCTGATAGATAAAAAAGCTAAATGGTTGATATCCGCCTTGGACGTTGGGAGTGCCGATCAAGTCATCTGTTACTTCCCAAGTAGCTCCGTCACCTATAAGGATGTGAAGTATATCATACTTCGCCTGTTTGGGGGTACCTCAAAGATGTCACAGCCGAAAGCAGAATTCTTAATGATTGGATTCCGCCAAAATGAGACTCTACTGAAATTCTCTGATTGATTCACGATGGAAGCTCACATGCTGATTGGGGCAGGGTACTTAGAAGAAGCTGATGTGTGCATTGCCATGACCTCCATGGTGAAGCCATTTCAAGAGCTTCACAATGTCACTTTGCCGCTTCTGGATGATGACATACCTTTGCTCAAGATTGTACAGTTTTTGCGTCGCATATACTCTAACTTCCAGCCGCCAAACAAGGAATGGAAGACTACCACCTCTACTGCACCCTCTTATTCAAGAAAATACTCTCATCTGACTCTGGCTCCATTTAGTAATTCTCAGCCTTACTATAACTATGTGCCTTGTACTTGGTCAAATTATACTCAACAGTTTGATCAGCGTTAATGGGCTGGTCAAAAACTGTCAGCAACACGCTACCAAACAGGACTTAGTTATGCCAAACGTCAACAATCATATTTCTAACCTGGGCCTAATTATGCTGAACGACCCCAAACTTTCCAATCTGGACCCTCTTATGACAATGCAGGACATGGCTCTTATGGTGTTAACTGCTACGAATGTGACCACCCTGGTCATTTGGCAAAATTCTGCCATAACTGATGTGTTAACTACGTACACCAAGATCAATACTATCAAGGAAAAGATGGAGCAGAGTAGAGATGGGACCCTCTACCTCCGTGATTCCAACCCAGAGCGTCCCTGAATCATTAGTAGTATATCCTGCGGAAGTCTCTCAGTACTATGATGGAATTTTATACCAGCAGCCAGTTGGGAGAGTAAACATAGTGACATGAGCTCAAGCCAAGGCTGCAGCGGAAGAATAGTCCCCAGAACAATTGAAGCCGTATGCCTGCCAAATGCTTGATCAAGCTTCCTCGGACAAGTTTAATTCTGCCGCGGTTGTACTAACACTGAAAGGAGTAAAAGTCGCCCTTCCAGTAGAAGCTTTTATCAAAGAATACCCCCAAGATGGTGAGAGTATAATGAGTTTTTTTTTTGAAAAAAGAGATCCCGTAAATGTCCACATATTAAACAGTCAATATTCTTCTTATTCTGAGTGTAAGTACTGTAATATTAAGTAGTGAAAAATAGAGCTCATACTGTAATAGATACTGGTGCTCCAGTCAACATAGTTTCCACTAAATTGATGGCGAAATTGATGTTAAAACCTGATGTGGATCATTGAATGGTGTATGGGACTTACGGAGCAGAAAGCACCGTCTCTGAGAGGGCTTACAGTGCGCTACCTCTGCACTTTGGGTCAATTGTCATTGTAGCTCCGGTGATTGTGCTACCAAATAAAAACTACAACCTGTTAATTATACCGCTTTCCTGCACCATTTTGGGGCTGTCGTTAACATGATGGAGGAGACCCTCGCCACCTTGGGTCAGAAGATCCTAATTTAATTCACTACTAGTGGTTTCCCAAAGGATCCGGTGCATATGAGCCATATCAACCTTGCCTATAGTGATGGGGTGATGCCAGTTCACTATGCCGACTAAAGTGCAAGACCCGGCCCCTTCCCCAGCATATATATGAAATTTAAGGGATACCTCTTCGAGCTGCAGGGCCCGTATCTATTCCTTCTGGACATCAAGTCTTAGTAAACACTGAGTTAGAGATGGAAGTGCCTATTGTGCTATATGAGGAAGTCAGTGAGCTCTATCATCAAACGAAGTTTGAGCCGCATGTGGCTCCAGGGATTATACATCCAGGACGTGGAAAGATTAAGGCTTTGTTAGCAAACTTCCAAAGCAAACTAATGCAAATCCGCCAAAACCAGATAGTAGCATATTTACATTTGATTCCAATAGAAGAGGTCCTTCAGGTTCATGATTTTGGGTCGTTGGAGAAAGTTGGTCTACCAGTTGAGACACTGCTGGCTGGCATACTAATGGTGGTACTGCGGAGTAATCTAATAGGACTAACAGAAGAGCAAAAAGACTAATCAATAGCTTTATTTCAGAAGTATAAGGGGATTTTTGCTGTCGACAATAATGACTTAGGGTGTGCTTGGGGGTTGGTCCATCAAGTAGACACAGGAGATCATCCCCCTATAATGTCTCAGCTGATCAGCCAATTGAGGGCAGTGGAAGATGTTGTTACTAACGAAATTGACAAGTTGCTGGAGCAAGGGATGCTCAAACCATCCAAGAGTCCATGGGCTTTGCCCATTCTAATTGTAAAAAAGAAGGATGGCACCAACCACATAGTAATAGACTACCAAAAGCTCAACATTATTACAAAAAAGGACTCATGCCCTTTGCTAAGAATTGACAATGCTTTGTATTAGTTAGGGGGAGCCCTTTATTTTTCATCAATGGACTTGATATCAGGTTACTGGCAAATTGAGTTATCCACGGTGGAATAGGAAAAATGCGCTGTAATCACCTCCAAAGGCCTTTTTCAACTGACGCAGATGCCTCAAGGGCTGTGCAACGCCCCAGCTATGTTTCAGAGAGTACGGCCAGTATTCTTGGTGAACAGAAACTGTCATGCGTCCTTGTATACCCTGACAATATTATCATTTTCTCTCAAACCTTTTTGGAGCATCTCGATCACTTAGAAGCATTATTCCACCAGCTGGCTGAGGTAAACTTTAAAATTAAGCCTCAAAAATGTAACTTCTTCAAAGATCAGCTGGATTCCTGGGGTTCGTGGTTGACTCTAAAGGGCTGAAACCACAGCCAGTTAAGGTGGAGGCCATCAGCAAAATGACTACACCTAATAGTAAATGCAACATACAGGTATTTTTGGGAATGGGCGGTTACTACTGGCGCTTTATACCTAATTTCAGCTGTATTGGGGGGCCACTATTCGAGTTGTTAAAAAAGGATGCTGTGTTCAAATGGATGGAATGTCATCAATATGCTTTTGATACACTTTGTATGGCGTTGATCAGTGCACTGGTGTTATAATATCTAAACTTTAATCAGGAGTTTATCATTCAGGTGGATGCATCCCTTTCCGCTGTTGGGGCAGTACTTTCTCAGAAAGATGATGAGGGAGAGGAACATCCTGTAGTATACTGTAGTTGAAGTCTGAACTGCCATGATCATAATTATACTGTGACTGAGTGGGAGCGCTTAGCAGTGATCTATGCGTAAAAGCAATTCAGAGTCTACGTTCATGAGGTAGAGTTTAAAGTAGTAACAGATCTCACGTCATTACGCTGCTTGCAGAACCTCAAAGAACCTGAAGACGATTTGGCTCGATGGGCTCTTAAGATGCAGGCTTATGACTTCAAGATCCTTTATCACCCATGAGTAAAGCATCAGAACGCTTACTGTTTATCTTGATTGCCAACTGTTGCTGTGACAGAGGACCTCAGCGATGTGATGTATGGCAAGATGCTCAGCGGAAAATATGACAATGAACTGCCCCAAGTGATCAAAGCATTAAATGAGATGCAAATGAATCCTTCCAATGGGATGAGGAACTGTACAAGTGGATTGGCAATTCTACGGTGAACTTTCCGTGACCCTCAGCACAGTCCAGAATCACTATAAGCACCCACAAAGGCAGTTGGACATGGTGGGGTGCGTAAGACAATGGAGTTGTTGCACCCCTGGTACTATTGGGAAAGTATGAGATTTGATGTTCTCAAAACTATTTCCTGTTTCCACCAGAACTAAGTAGAGAAGCCATTCTACCATAAGACTTCATACCGGGTAGTAAAACCACATTTTACTTGGAACATGGTTTCCCTTGATGTCATTGGTCCCTTTCCAACAGAAGCCAAGTGGTGTAAGTACATTTTTTTGGCTATTGACCACTTGACCCAGTGGGTTGAAGTGAGGGCAATACGAGACTTGGGGGTGGTTACAGTGGCCAAGTTCGTGATGAAATGCTTTATAAGTGACATGGCTGCCCTCAGTTTATCTCACTGATAATGGAACCAACTTCACCTTGAACATCCTCCCCAAAATGAATGAGCTTATGGGAATCCACGGGGTTCTGATGATCCCATACCACCCCAAATCCAATGGAATGGTTGAACGGGTGAATGGAACTCTGGTGAACATACTATGAAAATTAGTAACAGATCGACCTTCTGATTGGAGCTCTCTCCTTTCCACTGTCAAGTTTGCCTATAACATTAGTTATATTCCGCCACAGGGAAGAGTCCCTTCCTACTAATGACTGCCCACACTCAGCTCTTCCAGCGTTAATTTAATCATATGTAGAAGACACTGGCGGAATGGAACCCCACCACTATTTGACTAACCTTGCGAACACTATGATCAGATTGCAAACTAAAGCATATTTCTTCAGCTTAGCCAATAAGATCAGGAATCAGGCCGCCAATCAGGTAAATTGTAGCAGGTTGGTGCAGTTCAAGGAATGCAATATGGTTCTCTTCCATGAACAACATGGGTTTTTGTGGAAACACAAGTTGGCCAGTATTTGGATTAGTCCGTTCAAAGTTATAGAGAAAACTGAGGGCAACACATATCCATCAAGGACCTCATAAGTGGCAGATCATTAACTGAGTGCATGTGAAGCTCCTCTGACCATACAAACAATAAAAGCTTTATTATTCAGTCAAGGAGGGGGTAATGCTGCGATTCTGATATGACTGGATGATAAACGTGGGACATCTAGGGCGGATTGGGAAAAATCCACCAAAATGATATCAATTATTATTAGCTGAGTACCTTGAGATGGGGCAATATTGGATATAACAGGTTATTATTGGATCGCCTCTAAATAAGGTGATAAGGCAATAAGGTGATGTCGACATTCAATGAAACAAATTAAATTGCCTACAATTAGGGCGATAGAGAATTATAGAATAACAAGTTGAAATTGAGGAGGATTGGTGGAATAGGGTAGCCCAAGCTATGAGAGTGGTATTGACTGAAGCCATTGTATATAAGTGAGATGGGGTGATTGAGATAAGTAGGTTGTTAAAAGGAGAAAGAGAGCGGGACAGCAAAAGGTCGCTGTTTTTAATAAAATAAAAGAGTCGATTGGGGCAATTGCTCCTATTTTTAATATATTTTTAAATGTGTCTGAAGGACCTACAATCCCCACATCATCTGTCTGTTGCTCAGAAGGTTCAACCTGTACAAACAATATGGCAGATCCTAAAAATACCGTCTGATTTTATAACAGGAGCTATCTAATCTTTCAACCATCTATACTAATGATTTAGCTCATCAAACGACCTAGCACAGTCCCAAAGCCTAAGAAAGGCACACCTCACCAAAGAAAACAATGCCCTAAAAGCTATCTTGCAACTGTGGATCTAAAACTGTCAGAGATCAGACAATACATAGAACGGGCACTGATACTTTTCTGACAAACTACCAGTTTTTAAACAGAATCAGGGGTAAACTCTGTAGATTCTGGAAGGGACCTCCCACCAAAAAATCAAAGGAAATCCTTATGAAAAACACATATCTAGTCTGGAAGACTCAGAATCTATAGGCGACATGATATTCTCTGTCACAGCTAATTAATTTTGCTTGAGGTAGACCGCCCTTCATAGGATAAACCTATGGAGCCTCAGAGAGTAAGGCCAGAACCTTTGAGAGACACTAGTGATCTTTCTAAGCTCATTGAACAAAAATGGGTTCAAATCGTACCATTCAGGATTAAAGGTAATGGCGAAAAAAGGGCTGAAAAATGGGAGAAAAGCGTTCCAAAAATATGGAAAAATCACTAGGTATGAGGTAACCAATTTGGCCCGTTTCAGAAAATTTCATACTTATTAGAAAAGCGAAAACTCCTTTTTTTAACAATAGTGCTTCCCAACCCAAAAAGTGGAGCATCCACACAACTTTGTCAAGATAAGCCAAATCAAGGAAAATCCTTAAAAAAAATCTTATAATTTGTTAAATTGGATAATAGTCTAAGAAGCCATATCAGATGGAAGAGGTTTTTAGGGAAAAATTTTTCGGCGCCCACTTCAAATGGTGGGCCATAGTAGACAATATGGGGTTGGAGCATCAGCATCATGTGGCAAAAGGAGATAGAGAAGCGATTTTCTTCATTAATGAGGTCAGCAGTATGCGTCGCCTCAATGTACTGAACAAGCTGGTGCTCAACAAATGTAATAAGCTTAAACACACAAAGAAGTACATTATATGCTGACAGGTTTGGTTATAATTGGAATTGAAGAGATCAGATCTTGCTGCATCACTACAATTGCAGCTTGCAGCAAATGTGAGCTCTTCAATCTCATACTTAACATCGTCAGGTAAATTCTGGGGAAGTTAGAGATGGGAATACCCTTACAAAGAGGTTTTGCATTCACACTGGAGATTCTGGCAATTTAGAGTGTTGGATGGGCAGCAGCTGCTTCAGCAGCCATTTATCAATATTTTATGAAGTGGAAATCCATTTTAGAGTATAAACGGTGGCAGGGTGTCATATTAGAGGGATTCTCAAAAAATTCCTACCAGATGAAATCAGTCTTAATTCTAAAAACCTGATCTGCATCATCAATCTAATTGAGACCCTCAAATGAATTTGATTTGGCCAGCACGGTCAAGCCACAGAAAAAGAAGGAATGGCAGGAACTTAATTGATTGTGCACAGTTGACCATAGTAACTCAGCTGAAACCTGAGCAGCAACCTGCTCAGAGAAATTTTTGATTTAATGAAATTAAATTGGTTGGCGCTCTAGGAGCAGTGCCATCAAAGATTGCGGCAGTAAGAGGAATAATTGAGCCCCATTTAAATTATTTTGTCAAGGCAGCAGCCTCGCTGCTGCCTGAAGGAGGAGTGGCAGAAGTTTCTGCAGTGGAAACATCTGGGAACTTGTGCTCTCGATGATCAGGTTTCAAGTACAAGGGACAGATGGCGCGGCCATTTTTTATGCACGCCTAGAAGGGATGATCAGGGGGATCTGATTACAATATGGGGAGTAATTGCGAGGTGGGTATCACGGTGAAAAGGGCATATTGTCACAAAAATGCAAAGCCCTGCTAAACAATCCCCACCATTTGGAACCACAAATTTTAACACAGGGTCAGCGTCATAAATGGCCAAACCCTCTGTGATTACATGGCAAAGTCATTCAAGGGAGAGATGGGAGTGCAACTAAGCAAATTAACCACAAAAGTGGCTTCATATGTGATCTGATTATGAATGGATAGAATTAAATTTTTAATAGATTAAAGGCAGCTTCACTGCTGCTATAGCACGGGATTCAAAAAAGAAACCCAGGTCAAATTACCCCTTGAAAGGGGAAAATAAAAAATCAAGAAGGCTTATACGTCGCCATGGCCACCTTGATGATGGCTGAAATAGCATAAGGGAAGAAATTTTTATACTTGACACAAAGGCCAAAAGCAGGCTGATGTTAGGGAGCACTAGGGGGCTATGGAGCACCGCCTAGGAGCTTGTGAGGTGGTGGGCTAAGTCTCAATATGGAGCAAAACGCCCAGTAGCAATAGGAGGGCTAGCAGGACAGCCCAGGCGCGTTTTGGCGGCAGCTGAATTATTCCAGAAGGCGGTACACCACTACCCCAAGCCAGAGCAGCAGGCGTAAAAATCAACGACAGTGTATTGCAATTCTCAACTTTAACAGTTGGTTTTTGTAAATTTTTAAAAGTTTAAATTTAGCTTCAATTAAAGTTAAAAAGTAAAAGAAAAATTAAAACAATAAACATTTTTAGCTTGACCATGCTTCTTTAATATTCAAATCTTATAAACTCCTCCCACACCTTCATTTCAAAATGAGTAATGTATTTGCTTTTCTCATATATTCAACTATATTCAATAAACTTAAGATAAATCTTTGCCTATCCTTTCATTGATTTCAAAAAATTTTAGCTATAAAACTTGGTTAAAACCTTATTGCGATGGTTGGCCTAGTTTGAGGTTCTAGTCTGACCCAACTGTTAGGAACAAAATTGTTACCTAAGCTGCGGCCTTTCAAATGGTTCTAGGGCTCCCTTTTACATCAATGCTTGCCTTTGTTTCTAATAAACTAGCTCATCTCTTAGGGACGCCTTCCCCTAATGCTCTGTGTCAGTTTTGTGTGCGTTCTAGTACAAAAGTTTATCTCTTAACATATGTAAAAATTTACTCTAGGTTGATTATTGGCCGTCAACCCAGTAACCTTTTTACTGCACAGGTTCAATTTCCTCATGCACTTTGTCGCGTTGTGTAGAATGTATTATGAATTGATAATATTATGGAGACTATTATCTGTAGTTAAAATTGAACTATTTTCCGGCCCAAAGCTCAGCCAGTATTTCCAATTAAAATACTCTTGAAGTCATACTTGTAGATTCATTACCTATACTATTGTCCACCCAATCTTTATTAAGATACCCCGGTGACAATCTCTCTCAGCCCAACACACAGTCAGCAGCTATCCCTGATTATGGTTCATTCATCTCTAGATCCCCACTCAGATCTTTACTATTCTCTCTGAGAGTCTTCCAATTATTGCCTTCTGCAATAATATCCTTAAGATAGAACGACACAATATAAGCCGATAGTCTAACTATACACCAAATTGATAATAATAATGTTTTTGTAGGTAATAAATTTTTTTATTATAGTAAATCCTAGGGAATTATATAGTGGGGGATTCAGCTGTCTAACCCTCAGTTGACACCTCTTCGATGAAACAGCAGCCATTGCCATTGAATCACCCATCCTCATCTTGGCAGCGATGGTCTTCCCCATCCTGGCTAGGATTCCGTCATTGGACATCCTTGAGACCTCAGTGGAAAGAGTCAGAAAACGTGTCCCTAACGTTTTCCTCTTGATCCAAGCAAACCTACCATAATTGGCTAGCGACCTTCTTAGATAATGGGACTTATTACCCATTATGGCAGGTAACTCACCAACTTATTGATTCGCTAGTTGCAGGTGGCATCATTCGCTTTGCAACTTACTATTCATTCCCAATCAGTTGGTGATGAAAACTGACCAATCCCAATCAGTACACCTGATAGTTAATCACTATCAGATGCCCCTATTATACTGGCCACTTTGCTCGATGAGATCTTAGGTATTCATATGGATCAATCCCTGATTGATACAACCAGGCGAATATCTCAAAATCCCCCAAACGTAGTTCCTCCAAAACTTTGGCAACCAATTTCCAATTCATTTCGCCTTAGGGAAAATCCCCTAGTGCTTTCAGGTAATCTAGCAGGCTTGGACTATGGGCAAAATATCCCAACACATCCCCCTCATGCCTAGATTTCCATTTAGAAAAGGACCAGGGCATGAGAACACCACTTCAGACACCTGGTCAAATACTTTATTGGTTCAAGCAGAGTACACTCATCAATACTCAATGCTTCTTGGGACGACCTTCGGCATATGGCATTCTTCCTCTTCCTCCTTGCTACCGCCTTCTCAGATCACGGTCTCCATGACCTTCTGTTGTGCCAGGCTGATCATTTTACTTGTGACAATATTAGTCCTGGGATACAGTTTTCCCCCATCAGGGTATATGACCTGCTGTCATATTCAGGATTCTTGGTCTGGTGTCCTTGATTTCCTGCTTTTCTCCTCATCCTAGACAGGAGACTCTTGCCATCGATTTTCATTTTGCAGCTTGATTTAGAATACTTATTTCTATTTGCCCTTGTTATTTCGCTCACAACCTCTTAGCATAAGTCATTCTTAATTCTTTCCTTGGAGAACTTATCTCATTAATTTTGAGATTAATTTTTCTGAAATTGGAGCTTAATGGATTATAGTGTGCATAATGTCAACTTCTATATAAGTCTGACGTCCCCCTCTCGCCCAGCTCATATTTCGAATTCTGAGTCTCACTACCAGATGCTCCTCAATAGTCTGTCTGATCCAGACCTCCGCCTCTTCCAGCAGATGAGTCAGGATGCTTGAAGAAACCTCTTTTATTGCCCTTCCAGGACTCATACACCTAGTCTGGCACCAGCAGCTAGTCCTTCTGTCAAATTACCAGAAATGGTAACTAATTCCTCCAAAACCCAGCTGGCCATCATTTTGAACAATTCTCAGCCAACTCTTCCTCTGCAGTCAATTCCAGAGTTGGAATTCAAAACCCTCCTGGATTTGGCTCCTTTCAATGATGCTCTGAATATCATCATAGATGTTCCGGAGATTATGCCAGTTGTTCTGGATCATTCATTTCTGGCCAGGTCAGACTTGCTCCCTGAGTTTTTCTTCTGACTTGGTCAATTTTCAAACCCGCTGTTCTGGTCTCTGAGCTCTCAATTGGTAACAGCACTCTCTTTGAGCTCCCCTAAGCTGAACTCCAGACCCAAGTCACTGAGGATTTGACTTTAGTGCTGAATCTCTCTGATATTGATAACCTTCTGGATTGGGATACTGCCACTTATGCTCTTCGCTTTGCTGGCCAAGCTCTTTGAAGTTGGTCCACAAAGCTTCCTGCCTCGCCTGGTTTCCACTGTTCATTCAGATTTAGCTTTCAAGAAGCCCAAAGGCATCGCTTGCAGGATGAAATCCACCCCCTGCATGACTATCTCTTCTCTGGAGCTTCCCATTGGTATCTTTCACTGATGGCGTTAATAGGGGGCGTGATTTGGCAACCTTAGTCAAGCAATCCTTCTTTGTTGCCAGCCCACATGTCCGGTGTCCTTGATGAAGTCTGTCAGCAGGCGCTCAGGACTAATCTTCTGGCTCTGGTACTGTATTGGGATTACTTGAGGTTATATGCTGATTGCCTCTTTTAATACTGTTGCTTTCCTCCCTGCTCTGAGGTTTTGCAATTGGCTTCCTCCAATATCTCAAATTCCCTTCTTCTAGTCACTTTTTCTCAGGTCTTGACGTCCACTCAACGAATGTGGCTTCATGAAGGTCTCGACCTTTTAAGCATCCAATTGCATATCAATTTTGACGCGCTGTTCATTCCTACTGCAATCCATCCTCCCCCTAAGAGGCGACATAGGTGGAATCATCCCCATAATGAGGATGATCAATAAAATAAAAATTATAAAAATTTATTAACTTTTTTATCTATGCGGTTTATATTTTTTTCCATAATTTTTTATCAATTTTATCTTTTTTTCTTCTTTCCTATGAGACTTGACCTTGTTTTGGTTCAGCGGTCCATCTTTTCCCTTAAACTGGGTCCTTGGTAATTAAACCTACCAGTTTTCCATGGTTCAGAGGACTTTTTTGGACTTAACCATATAGGTTGGTTCAGAGGTCCTTTTTTGGACTTGACCTAATCATCAGGACATGACCAACTTAATGGTTCATTAGTATTTCAGGAACGTTTTTTTTCATCAATCCAACACTTTTAATACTTAAAGTGGTCTTGATTTACAACTCTATTATCCAAGAGATTCATTATGGAGTAAACATCAGTCGCCATTTTGGCAATTACTTCAAACGGACTTGACCACAATGTATCTAATTTGTTTCTTCTTTTGAAACCATGCAGATCAAACTTTTCTCTCTCGTTGCAATCACTTTTGCAACCCATTCAATTTAAGTCTGAATCTAGTTTGATAATCTCACAAAGGAGATTAGTCTGCGCACATGTCAGGGAGCAGTTGGGCAAGTAAGGTAAGAGGAGCAGGTGGGAGGCCCACGACCTCAAACGTTTGAAAACGCCCTGGAGAAACTGGCAGAATAGAATTTTTTTTTAAAAAAACTGGCAGTCACTATTTCCCCAGAAATCCTCGCTTGGCAAGCACGATGCAACCATTACATCAATACGCCGCACTCCCAGCCACTTTTGTCAGTGGAATAAAGAGTCCGCGTTTTTCTGGACATTCAACAAACAGCTTTATGGGAAAAGTTTTGTGGGGATGTGCACACTTCTCTCCGACCGCGGTGTACATCACACCTCACTCCATGTCACATGGTTGGCTGGACCTAGGTTTCAAAAACAAGGAGGCAGCAGATGAGGCTGCTGTGGTGCGCGTATTGATTGACCTCCTCAAAGGGCAATGGGTTGTCAAAACAAAATGCACTAGATGGACAAAATCCAACCAAATTTTCCTCACATTCGACTTTTTGCCTACTATGGTAAAATGTGACATTTTGGAGCAACACCTGAAAGATGGTCTCGCCGTCTATGGCGAAATACAATCTTTCCAAAATGCAACACTTTACACTGATGCCACATCTGTGCATCTGCAAAGCCATCGCAGTTCTGACCCCAACCAAGGAGATCATGAAGGACCTAACCCAGATCCCGCACTCCACTTTTATTAATATTAAAGGGCATACTACCCACCCTTTCTGGGTAACCATGGACAGCGCGTCCCCCATCTGCACCCACTGTGATGCGTTCAGCCATAAGGCACATGCATGCCCCACCAAGAAGGGCGTCACATTCCAAGAGCACCCCTCAGCAGCCATGGCCAGTGGAGAGGCACACTATGAACCAACCATAAGCACCAAAGAGGTTTTCTCGTGGGGAGCACAAGGTTGCTACCTACTGGTAAAGCCTATTTCCCTGCAAGAGTGGAAGAAGGCCAAGCAGGCTCGCAAGGCTACGGCCAAGGAAGCGGGCAAAGTCACCACCGCTATCCCACACTCTCAACGCCAGGAGGACATTTAAACTTCGCAGCAGAAGCAAATTAGGAATCCATCAACCAATCAGATTGGGAAGCCCATGCCAATTGGGCCACCCAATCAGAGGATTCTATGGGGGACTTGATCTAACCCAATCGTTGCAACCAAGCTCCAGTTGAAACTGACTTGGGGCCCATCCTACCTGAAATTTTTTTTGACCCACTCAACAGTGCACTGAACTCATCCGCACCGCAAAAATTCATCTGACGTCGAGGAAACAAAAAGTGAAGGCAAAAGCCAATGCAAACCTTTCTGCTAAAATCAACAAAACTACTGATAGCATTGCTGCAAACACCCGCACTGCCATGAAGGCTCATGGGGATCTAGAGGAGGCTAGTGGGCCTGGGTGCCCACCCCTCACACCTAAGGTGCAATGGGGGAAACTCTCACTTTAGGGACGTTGAATATCGCCGGACTCAAGGCCTTGCCGTCCCAGGCTAGGAAACTAAGTTTTTTACAACAAAATTTACCCATGGATATTTTGGCCATCCAGGAGTCCCACTGTCCACAAGGTTCCAAGGAGGTTGGAAAACAATGCTCCTCCCATCTCTATCCTTTTGGTCAGAGCACTGTGGGGTGCTAATTTGAAAAATAATTTTTTCAAATTTTTATTGTCAGAAACCTTCCTCAATGGCTGAGTCCTCGTTGCCACTTTCTCGTGGGCCAATGTGATACACGCTATCATCAACATCTATGCCCCAAACAGTGCACAAGAGCATTGGGAATTTTTCTCATCAGTCAAATCCCTCCCACTACCCCCAGACCCTTTCATAGTAGGCGACATGAACTATTGGCTAAACACTCCAACGGACCGGTGGCCTTCCTCCTCCCATGCCCCCCAGGGTCACCTTGAACTTCGCGTTCTAAAGGCCACCCTTTGGTTAATAGATGCACTGCCATGGCAAGCCCCACAGATCGAGAACATGACGCGCCCCCACGTCCACAACGGCCAATTAAGTTCCATGTCCCGCATTGACCTTATCCTTACGCTGGCGAAATTCCAACCCCACATATCCCACTTCAAAACAACAAAAATGGAATTCTCTGACCACCGACTGGTCTCAATATCCTACCACCTACCTGTCACAGCTGCTAAGGCCCCACATTGGTGCAAAATCCGCCCCCCAAGCTCGCATCGCCAGGATTTTCCACTTGGGTGGAATCAGCAACTTTGGCAAAAGAGTTTGTTGCACCATTTTGCGCGGACCCCATTTCCACATGGGCAATCTTCAAGGAAGATACCATCCGCCACTCTCACCACCTCTCCTCCAGATGCTCACAAGCCACATCGGCTGTCATTTCGCGCGCTCTGGCAGAGTTGGCACACCTGGAGTCCAACATCCTGGCTACAGGATACAGCTCTGCATGGGGCCGGAAGTGGGCGGAGGCAGACACCCACTTCAACGCGCTCAAAAGGCAACACAAACATTGGTTTGTGTTCAATACAGGGCCAAACGCATCACAAAAGGTGACAAGTGCACCGCACATTTTTTAAAAAAATTTGCGCCACACCAGAGTGTGGTCTGCACACAGGTGCGAAGATCAGATTCCATCTCGGATACACCAGCCAAATTGGCAATCAAAATATAAAAGTATTACTCTGAGCTATACCAATCTGATCCAATTCATCCAGCTGAAGTGGCAGAATTTCTCAACAGAGACCACATCCACACCATTCCTAATACCCAGAAATAATGAATTTGATTACTCCGAACAAATTATGGACAGCCATTTGTGGTGCACCAAACTAAAAATGCTCAGGCCTGGATGGCATTCCATATGAATTCTACAAAAAGTACTTCAAATATATATCCCCACTACTGTTGGCCTCACTATACTAGAGCCTTTTGGAAATGCGCCTCCTGCCAGGAGGACAAGAGTCCTTCACCATCAAACTCTTCAAGAAAGGGGATAAGCTAGACTTAGCCAACTGGCGCCCCATTTCTTTAACTAACACGGATACAAAAATTTTAACAAAAATCATGGCTAACCGTTTAGGGATTGTAGCATCTGCCAACATCTCCCCAGAACAATTCGGTTTTATACCCAGAAGGTTGATTTGGGACAACGTGCACTCTGTGGCCAACGCATGCCAGTCCACAGCCTCTGGGGCACTTGCATTCTTGGACCAACAGAAGGCCTATGATAGAGTAAACTGGGAATACCTCAGGGCCTGCCTCCATCAATTCCGCTTACCCCCTCGCTTTATCAACTGGGTGATGCTGCTCACGGAATCTGCAACAATGGCAGTACGTGGCCCTGGCTTCCTAATGGAAGTAGTCCACCCTCAAGGGGATTACAACAAGGGGACCCCCTTAGCCCACTCTTATACAACTTCAGCCTTGACACACTAATTCGAAATGCTAAAGTCCAGTTCACTGGGGTCAATGTGCCAGGCCAAGCCCCTGTCAAGATGATGGCGTTTGCAGATGACTGCGTGGTTGGGGTGTCTAATAATAAAGACGCACGCGCACTTGAAGCTCTCATCCAGGAGTATTACTGGGTAAGTAACGCTGCACTGAATGCCTCCAAAACCGAAACCATCCTCCTTGGTTGGTATCAAAACTGCTGGGCCCCTGCAACCAGTGCCCAGCCCGGCCCATCTGCTCACACACGCGCTAGCCCTCCCAGCTCAACCCACACCGCCCCACTGGTGCTCCCCTTCATGCCACGCCCTACCATAGGGCCAGTCCGCCATCTGGGCGTGTGGGTGGAGGCAGGCGGATATGCATCAGCAGTAATGGAGAGTTGTATTCTAGACAACGTGATGAAGCACATCGCCTCCCTCAGAGCCCACCTTACTTCCCTTACTGGCAGGGTTTTTTTAGCCAAGTCTATGCTCCTCTCCAAAGTCTGGTTTGGAGCCCACGCCATCCCCTTTTCCCCAAGCTTCTTCAAATCCTTGTATGCCTTGCTGCAAGGATGGCTTTGGTCAGGCCACCCTCCACCAGTACGACTAGAGGTCATGTTTGGCCCTCATCAGCATGGCGGCATGGGCCTGCTTGACTTCAGAGCCCATGCGGCCAAGATCTTGGGTACCTGGATTGCGGCCGTCACCACCCCTACACTCCCCTCCCAACACTGGTCCTGCGCGGCCCTCTCCAGATTCTCCCGCGCCTTGGGCCTCAACAAACCATCGAGCCCCCACTCCCTGATGAAATACCTGGCTTCACACCCATCGGCCACAGGTCCTCACGGTACAAAACCCACTACAAACGAATCCTCCTCTCCATGCGGAGCGCTGAGTGGAGAATTTGTATTACCGGACATACAACCTGAAGAGGCCGCCCCTCACCTCAGTTCACACAAGAGGTACAGGGGCTACCCATCCATGATGGCGTGATCCCCATTCAACCCCATGTCCTATCCAGGGTGGACTACCTGGACATGATGGACATCCCTTATTCCACTGAGACCCAAAAGACTATCTGGAGATACGCACACCATCCTCTGTTGCAGCCTCAAATTCGTTCCCATGTGTGGTGCTGCCTGAGGCGGGTGTACCGTACAGCTGAGCGCTCTAACGCTTTACACTCATCCTGCGTCGTGTGTGGCCAGTATGGAGCGCTGTTCCACCGCCTGAGGAAGTGTCCTACCTCTAAAGTGATATGGCGCGAAGTTCAACGTCTACTGGGCCAGAATCAAACACATCCCTTCAGTCTGTCAAGAGATATGTTTGCTTTATCAATGGCCTCCCCCATTCCACCCTCCCTCCATGCTCTGGCGATTGCAACCATGTGGACCATCCACACGATTGTCTTGGATGCCATCGCAGGCTCCATCCCCACCCGCCCAGAAGCTGTCCACAGATTCCGGTCTCATTTGACGGACCACTTCTAAGCGTGGATGTTTGGATACCTCCCACCGCGCCGCTGACAGCTAGTATCCTCCTGGTTCCCAGTTTGGTTCATCAAATCAGACCCCTTCCTCCACACGTGTTCAATTGTGGCTAAGGCCCCTTCACACGTTCCCTCCCCTTCCCCATAAGTGGCGTTACCGCTGGCAACAAGAGATAGCATCGCTTCTCTGGGGTCCCTCCCTGTTACTAAGTGTTGTCTCAGTCAGGTCAATTTTGGAAGTGTTTATCCCATGGTCGGCCTTCCCCGCAATAAATTTAAATCTATCTGAAACCATGAATGTAACAATAGGTGACTCTTTCCCCTACTCAATATTCTTCTAATGCTGGTCAGTTCCTTTATCCGTTGATTTCACTTGTATCCTTTTCTTCAAGGCTGTATCAAATGCTTGTGATTGCATATCAATCAGGATACTCATCAGTCAATTCAAGTATTGCTTGGTACTCATCCCTGACATAGGTTCCACCACCAAATATAAAATTGGCGGCAACACAGCCTTTCTTCCATATATAAATTCAAATGGCGTATTTCCCATTGCCATATGATGACTAATGTTGTAGGAAAACATCACCAAACTTAGGTATGTTCCCCATGTGGAAGTTTTTCCTGTAACTAGCTTCCTTAGCGTCGCGGCTAGAGTTCCATTGACCTGTTCTACCATTCCGTTCATCTCCAGCCAGTATGATACTGACATGACTCCTCAGATCCCCATTATTTCATTTAACCTCAGGATCACATGAGACGTGAAGTTGGTCCCATTGTCACTCATAAGGACCTGCAGACGTCCATGCCAGTATACCACTTGATCCAGGATGAATCTTGCAGTATTGGTAGCGTCTACTCTGGTTAGGGCCTTTATCTCAACCCATCTTGTCAGTTGGTTTATGGCAACTATGATGTACTTGACTCCCCCTGTGCTCATCATCAGCGGTCCCATCACTTCAATGGACACTGTGTGACAGGCAAATCCAGGGCAGACCAGTTGGTATCCAGTTGTATTCTTGTGTGGTTTGTGCAGCTGGCACTCCACGCAACAAGCCAGATAATCCGCGACATCATAATTAATCGATTCCCAGTAATAATACTGGTGAATATGGTTGGTTGTTTTCCTCAGACCTCCATGCCTGACAACCTTATGTGCTGCTTGTACTATTCTACTTTTTCCGACAGTTTGGGAATAATTGTTGCTTCCCATTGATCATCTTATATACTTGTCCATCCATAGCCTCGTGTTTTCCATCACTTTTTGAAGCACACCTTGGATTTCTTGGGGCTTGTCCCCAATTCTTCCTTCGACCATTCTCTGGAATAACTCATCCGCCTGCAGGTATACGAACTGAACCATTGGCAACCGCAATAAGCCATCCATGTTCTGATGAGAAGCCCCCACTTGGTGGAATATCCCATAATCATAAGCCTGAAACTTAAGGGCCCATCGGGCCAGTCATTCTTCCTGTTCTCTTAGATTGTGCAGCCAACACAGCGAAGAGTAGTCCATCACCACATTAAAGTGCGTTCTGTGGACATACACCCAAAAATGCTTGCATGCGTATATGACCACAAGGCATTCCCGCTCAATCATGGTGTAGTTCCTCTCAGCGGCTGAGAGTGTCTGCTCACATATGCAACTAGATGTTCATCCCCAAGATTGTCTACTTGGCTCAGTATGGTGCCAATCGCCATCAACGAAGCATCAGTTTGAATGATAAACTCCTAATCAAAAATTCGTATATCTCAGAATCAGCAAATCTAGGGTGTAACTCATAGAAAGAGTCCTAGGCCTCTTCATTACATACTTTTCCTTTTTCAGATCCTTAAATAAATGGAATAATGGCTCAGCTATTTGGGCAAAGTCCTGAATAAATCTTCTATAGTATTTGACCATCCCAAGGAATACTTGGATGTCTTGGACACTCTTCGGTACAGCCATATGCTCTATAGCTACTATCTTCTGGGTTTGCAGCTGCAATCCACTTGAGTTGATTACAAATCCCAGGTATTACAACTCTTTTTTGAAAAAGTGGCACTTCCTTGGCTTGATCTTCAGGTTAGCCGCAGACAGTCACTTAAATACTTCTTCCAAGTGGTGCAGGTGATCAGTAAACGTCCTACTGAACACGTTGATATCATCCAGATATACCAGGATGCATGACAACTTTAAGTCGCTTAGTATCGCTTTCATGGCCCTCTGAAACGTTGCAGGCGAATTGCAAAGACCCTGGGGCATACTCATCAGTTGATATAGCCCCTGGGAGGTAATTGCACATTTTTCTTGGTCTTCCTTTGGCAAGTCAATCTGCTAATATCCTAAGATTAGATCCATTGCGGAGAAATACTTTGCTTCTTCTAAATGATCCAGCGCATTGTCAATTCTCAATAGGGGATACAAATCCTTCTTCATAATTTTGTTCAGCCTTTGGTAGTCAATCATAACCCAGTTTGATCAATCCTTCTTCTCCACTATCAGAATTGTACTCTCCCAGGGACTTGACAATGGAACTAGAAGCCCATGCTTCACTAGTTTGCTGATTTCATCCTCCACTACCGCTTTGGTGGCTTTTGATCTTCGAATCAGTCTCATCCTTATCGGTAGATTTTCCCTGGTATCAACCTTATGAATTACATCTCATGTGCATCCCAAATTGTGGTCATTCTGAGCAAACACTTCCCAATATTTCTCAAATAGTTTGAGCACCTCCTCCTGCTGGCCTTCCAGCAGATAAGCAAGCTGCTCTCAATCAACTAATAGGTTGATTCTCTTGGTTACCCCAGCTGGTAATCCCATTTCATTGAGAGACTTAAAATCGTGAAATCGTCTCAATTCAGGCATCAAGATCAAATGAATAAATGTGATAATATGATTCCTCTTGATCTTCACCGGGTTTTCACTCAAATTTGCCAAGAGAACTTGAATTTCTCCATGGCCTGGCATTATTATTCCAGGAGCCACCCAAGGCTCTACTCTGGACTTCTTCCAGGGGTTTCCAACCTCCCCATACAACAGCTCCAGAATCTCCAAAGTCAATACTGTGTTGACTATTTTCTGCAATCCAGCCAGTATGGTCCTCTCATTCATGATCATTAGTAGAATTCCTCGGTTCTCTAGGATTTCCATTGGCATTTCTTGTCGCTTCTGATCAACTAATTGGTATCAAATTGGGACAATGCCATAATTGTATATCAGATTGATGAAGTTGTTTATCCAATTCATAGGAGCTTCACCATCCTTCTGGTATATTAATGGTAACGTCTGACCCAGGATGGTCAATGTATTATCCTCAAAGCTACACTTAACTCCGTACTTGCATAGAAATTCCACCTTGATCAGAATGTCATAGTCTTGGTTGGCTAAAACTATTGCTGGCGCAGATACCAACAAGGACACAAATCATAGTGGCAAAGTGCTATACGCTCCACATGAGATGGTGGTAATTGGGCTAGCTGTCCTATACTCCTTCTGGTGTTCCAAGTCAGGCGAAATTATTCATCCTCTTCAACAGCTTGATTGATACAATGTTGATGGGTGCTCCACTGTCCACGATCACCCTCACTCTCACTTGATTCACTCGTATATCATATACATACACTCAGAGTATTGTAATATTGTATTTACTTTTTAAATGGCGGAGTTATTAGCTGAATCTAGGGTGTGAATAATTTGCGCCAATAATTCAGGAAATGATTCTTTTATTGCTCTGAGGGGGATAGACAGATTAGCCTCATCTAAATGGACGTCTGATAACTCTTCAGTATTCTCAGCAGTTTGAATCTTCTCCACTGGTTGTTGGAAATATGGCCGGGCAACTTCCTGGATTATCTTGGGGTCGATTTTCTTCACCCCAGCTCTGGTCACAGCATTCACATCCATATTGACTACTTGGTATAGCTGATCCTGCTCGTCGTCTACAAACAGATCACTAATGTCAATTTCTTCATTCATGATATCTGGAGGAACAGGTTTCTCAGCCGCTCTAGACTGTTCCTTGTCTAGGAAGCGGGCCCTTTTTGAATCCTTGACGGCTGCTGTCTCCTTAGTCTGGACCACGTTAATCTGATCCTTTGGCTTTTTAAAAGTACGGCGAAATGTTCTTTCACACCACAATGATAGCAGACCTTCTCCTTCTTTCTTAAACGTCTGAATTCTTTGGGCTTATTTCCTGGCTCGGTTAAATTGGTAGCCTCCTTTGCTCCTTCATTTCCCTTCGTGGGATTCAGATTTCATATTGAATTGGACTTGAAGCTTCTATTTGGGGAATTGAATATCTCTCCTAATATCTTCAAGTTGTCTACCATTTGTGATGTAGTTATCTCCATCGCGAACACAGAAGACATCATATGATGCAAATCATGATAGGGTTGAAGAGTCACTTGAAAAGCGATTCTAGCATCAAAGTCATCCAATACTTTTGCTTCAGCCAGGATCTGCGACTCCTGGTAAAATCGATATGCAAAGCTAGCAAGAGACTCATAATTATGGAACTAAATTCCCATAAATTCTTGCTTGCATTTTGACATGCATGTTGGACTCCTGAACTCCTTCATGATGGCCACCTTTGCCTTGGCATATGACCAGCCGTCCCCCTCCAGGTGAGGTAACACTATGTTTTGACAGTCAATGTCCAGGCAATTCATGACCATCAACGCCTTTTGATAATCTGCGTAGCCATTCATGGTCATGTCAAACAGTCAGAAAAAATGCTGGGGCATTATACCAATAGAATGTTGGCAATTTCAGCGTTGCCCTAAATTCCTTTGAGTCATTTCTGGTCGAATCACCAGGTTGGCTACTCGGCTAACTTGTAGAGTAACTTTGAGTATCATCTCTGAAATGGCATTAAAAGCGGGGTGGCATGTTCCTTGGGGTATTCAACTTACCAAGTATCATTTGAGGACTTCTCTCTTTGGCATCGCTTGCCATATCCAGCTCACAAGCACATCTATGAGCTTTAAGTTCCTATACTTCTTTGATTAATTTCTCAATATCCGCACTGGATTTTCTTAAATGAACATTATCCACTTCTCGCTCCATTTTCAAGTATAAGACCTCTTGAACAAGGTCCCTTCTTTCTTCTTCAATGAGTTTACTTTGCCGAGTAACTCGTCCCTGAAGTTGGCTACATTCTCTACTCCTTCCTCCACCTTGGCGACTTGTTCTTCCAAGGCCATAAACATCCAATGGTCCACTGAGCTTAAGGCATCTTGGTTTACAGTGGCAATCTAGGTCCACTTTTTTTTTTTTTTAGTACTAGATGGTCCCAACCCAAGGGGGGGGATTCATCGATGTTTATTGAATTACGCCTGGGCTCCTAAGAGCCTGAGGCGAGGGAAGGGGAGGGAGGAGGCATCGAGAAAGGGAGGGGGTTTGCGCGCCAGAGCCGTGCTGCAGTGACAACTGAGCGGGGGAGGGTTGGCGACATAGTGCAGACCTTCAGGGCCATCTCAAAGTGTACCTGAAAGTGGGTGATCATGTGTGGAAGGGTCCACACCTGCTGGTCAAAGGCAGCACGAAGGAAGGAGTTATGGATGGTCCAGATGGCTGTGGCATAGGCGAGGACACGGAGGGGTCGGTGGCAACCAGGCAATGTCTGCTCAAACATGAGGTCTTGCACAGGGTGTCCAGACCAGGGCTGAGCATGGAGGAGCGCGCGGGCCTTTGGCCAAAATGCGGCGACACCTGGACAGGTGAAAAAACGATGGAGGTGGGAGTCAATAGGCTCCACACAGCGGGGGCAGCTTCGGTGCTGGAAGGTAGGGCCAGTCCGGTCCCCTGTCCTGTATGAACAGTGGAGCACTCTCCATAAGGTGTTGGACACCTTTGCTGACAGGATGGGGTGATAGACGTCCTTCCACAATTCCTTAAGGTCAAATCTCACGGAGGGAGGGAGGAGCTCAAGGAGTCTTGGGCGGATGGGAGGACGATCTTGGGGGTTGAGGCGAGTTGTGACAACTTGTCCATTGTGCACAATTGCATGGCGACGTGGGCTGAGGCCAGGGCCTTCCCTTCTGTATGGGAAGGCATGGTGGATCCGCGCGCCTACTCGTTTCAGGGCAAGGAGAGCCTGGTTCCAGTAGGGGGATGAGGATGGTTTTAGGCGATGGCCTGGGTGGTTTGTGAGCCACTCCCCTAATGAGGTCAGAGATGCTCTAGGAAGACCCAGAGCTGCTGACACTGACTGGCGGAGGGCGGGCGCCCATTGGGGCATGGGGGTCGCGTCCCAGCAGACAATCGGCCATAGGAACTTCAGGAAGATTGTGGTGGCGTGGGATCGCGTGTCCAGAAGCCCTAGGCCCCCTTCATTACAGGGTCGGGCAATGGTTGAGAGGGCTATTGGTGGATGGTTTGAGCCCCAGATCCAACAGCGGAGGAGTACATTGAGCCGCGTATAAAAGGCATCTGTGAATGGGCAGACGTGCGCTAGGAACCAGACTTTGGAGAGGAGGAACACATTGGCCATCAGAGCTCGACCCTGGGGGTGATGTGCCGCCGGTTCCAGCTGGCAATCCTGGAGTTAACTGCTGCAAGGAGCAAGTCCTCATTGTCTTTTAGCGCAACTCCTTGTTGGTTGGTGAGAACGCCCAGGTGACGGAAGGTACCGCGCTCAGGTTCAATACCAAATGGTGGGGGGAAGGTGGGGGAGCCGACCTGTACAACTGTTGTCTTGGAGGTGTTGACCATGGCGTTGGACGCCTTGGTGTACCTCTCAATGGTCACAGCAGCGAGGGCAACATCCCCAGGGCAGCCAAATGCAATGGCAGTGTCATCTGCAAATGCCATGGTGCGTGTGGGGGCTTTACCTGGGACCAGAATCCCTGTTAGCTTGTCCTGTAAGGAGGCCAAGAGGGGGTCAAGGGTGATGTTAAAAAGGATAGGGCTCAGGGGGTCCCCTTGCCGGAGACCTTGTCCAACTGGTACTGCCACTGTAAAACCCATTGGCGCCAGAACTCTGGTGTGGAGCTGGTCATAGAGCGATGATATCCAGCGCCTAGCTGCGGGTGGGAGATGGAAGCGGGCCAGGGAAGCATCAATATACTTCCAGGCTACCCGATCATATGCTTTCTCCATATCCAGAAGAGCCACAAAGCCATTCACCTTACGAGAGTTAGCAGTCAAAGTCACGTGAAGGTCATTATAGTTGTCCCATAACGACCTCCCCGGAATAAAACCGTACTGGGATGGGGAGAGGCGAGGTGACACCCATTTGGTGATGCGGTTGGCCAGAAGCTTCGTGAAGAGCTTGTGGTCTGTGTTGATCAACGCTATGGGGCGCCAGTTCGCCAGGTTCTCACGGTCTGACTTCTTGTGAATGAGGGTCGTGATTGAGCCTCTGGAGTCGGGGAGGACCTCGCCATTCACCAAGAGTGCAGCGAAGAGGTCGCGGAGGGTTCTGGCTATCACTGCAGGTTCCAGAAGGTACACCTCAAAGGGTATTCCATCTGGGCCTGGGGCTTTAAGCCGTGGGGATTTCAGAAGGGTTTCCATCACCTCCTGGATGGAAATAGGCGCCAGTAGAGCCTCATCAGCCCGTGGGTCAATGGGCGGCTCTGGAGCCCGCCACAGGAAGTCTTGGATGTCCGATGGGTCCACCTGGGTGGCATGGAAGAGGCTGGAGTAGAAGCGGTGTAGTTCCTGCGTGATTTTCTCCTTATCTGAAGTGGTTGTAGTGCCAATTTTCAGTGCAGTAATATCCTGCGCTGTTGACCGGGCTTTCTGTTTCTGAAAGAAGAAGCGGGTGGGGCGTTCCCATTGAGCATAGTAACGAGATGTTGTAAAGTTTGCTGCCCGTTCTTCCTGCAGTGTGAGCTCCAAGCGGAGTGCTTCCTGCGCCGCTTCCCAGTCTTCCAACCATCTGGGAGAGGGCGAAGGCTGGCAGTTTCGCTCTAGATGTCTGATTCTGGCTTCCGCCCTTTTGACTCTGGCGCGAGCTGCAGTCATCTGGGCTTTGGCACAGTTGTAAGCAACGCGGGTGATGCCCTCCTTGGTCACCGCCCATCTAGCCTTGTGGTCAAGCAGGTGGGGTGGGGGAGGTGAGAGTCTCTCGGATGGTCATAGACAGCTTCTCCTTAGTGAAGGGGTTGTTGAGAAGAGCTGGGGCAACCCTAGGCCAGAACCTACGCGACGGTCTAAGTGTGGTGGTGAGGACAACGGTGAGTGACCTGTGATCACTCAGATGGTTGTCACGAGAGATGGGAGAGGAGACGCGGCCAATTAGCAGGGGGCCAATCAGTGCCATATCTATGCGTGACGCTGACTGGAAAGCTCCTCCATCATACTGGATCCTAGTCATGCAACCTAGGCCAGACGCGGAGGGTGGAAGCGCATCTATAAAGCCACTCAGGCGAAGGAAATCCTGGAGGCGACTTGATCCAGGGCGTTCCTTTGCTGCAGGGGGGTAAGAGTCACGGACGCGACTTATGGTTGTGTTGAAATCTCCTAAGAGAACTGTATTCCGTGGGAGATTGAGTTGGAGGAGCTCTTCCAAGAGCCGATTTTGCTCCTGACCTGCATTAGGCAGGTAGATGCTTGCAGCGAAGAAGGAGAAGTCAGGAGTGGTGAGTTTGGCCAGTATGAGGCGGCCACCTAGATATTGTGAAAAAGAATGGGTTTTAACCCGGGGATTCAAAACAATAAGGGCGGCATGGTTTGTCCAGAAGGAGTTGCCTCCAAACTGTTCATTCCATGCAGATTGTTCGTGGGGGAGGATATGGGGCTCCTGGACAGCAGCGATGTCAATTTGTGCTGACCTGAAGTTTCGGAGGAGGCGGGCTCTCCGCTTAAAGTCCCGCAACCCATTTGCGTTGATGGATTGCAGGGCCAGGGTGCTGCCATGGGGACTCATAGCTGTTCCCCTCCATGTCCTGGGGGGTTGCCAGCGCTTAAACCTGCTGCTGTGAGGCGGCTAGTTTTGAGTCCTTTAGCTTGACTATTAGCTGCAATCCGTGAGGAGCGTCGAGGGTTCTGAGGGGAAGGAGAGGGTGGGGGGCGGAGGACCCAGTAAGCCAGCCTAGGATGCTGCCCCCGCTCCGTTGCAGGGGAAGGACCTGAGGGTGCTCAATGGTGACCTCCGCGGTGTCCCCATTTGATGAGTCTGAGTCCATATTCACTTCCTCCAACACTGCAAAGGATCCGCGCGAAATGGACTGTGGGGTTGGGGTAGGACTCTTTGAGGTGGCACTTCTACTGCAGGCCGCGAGTTGCCAGTCCATGCTGGTGGGCATAGCTCCATTGGGAGCTGAGGGCTGATGCGATAAATCGCTGGTGGGGTTGGTGGGGGTGCCGCGGAGCCCTGAGTGGGGGTGGCTGACGAGGGGCACCCTGTGGGAGATGCCTTGCGCTTGGTGAGAGAGGGAGTTGACTCTGGGAGATTGGAGGGGGTGCCCATTGGAAGGGGGGCATGAGCGCGAAGGTATCCCACACCAATAGTGGGGTTAGCTGTTTCAACTGCTAGGCGTAAGGCCTCAGGGGACAGGTCTTGAACAGGAACCCATTGTGTGGGTTGTGGAATTGCTGCTGCAGCCATGTGGGATCGTTTTTGGCCTGGTTTAGGCCCCTGGGTGGTGGCTAAGAGGGCTTGTTTTCGAGCTGTGCAGCCACTATACAAGTGTCCAAGGGCGTTACACCATGAACACCGGGGGCGCGCCTGATCAGGGTCGACAAAAAAGATCTCAGGGCATGCCCCAACTACCGCCACACGAGGAATAACCTCAATGTTACGGGATACAGTGGGGGAGGGGATGAATGACGCCCTAGCAGTGCGAGCTCTTTGAGTGGGAGCATAGTAAGAGGGGACGCTAAAGTCCACTGAAAGAACAGACCCAAACTCCATTAAACCACGATGGAGTGCCAGTTTAAGAGACTCAGGATCAACAGTCGTTGGTAGGTTGGAAAAAGTAACCCATGAAATTTTCTCCAGGTGAGAGCGTGTGCGGGAGATGCGAAGAGATCCGCGTGGAATAATGACCTGGAGGGTGGCAGCATGGTCAGCAAGGGCAGCTTCAGTGAATCCCACATCGATGTAGTGGCCCTCCACTGATTCATGGATGGTGGTGTTAATAGGGAATGTCTCCGCAATCGCTGCAAAGTATGAGAAGTAATCCTCTGTATAGAATTCAACAGGGTTATGCCCATAATAAAGGCGAATTGCGTGGGAGAGGGTTGAGCGAGGTAGAGCTTTTTGCGCTCTAGTTTCGGCCCATTTCTTCTTAACATCGGCAATAAACGCCACTTCACGGGGATCTGCTTTGGGTAGCGTTGGTGCCAGAGGTTTTTGCCACGCCCCAGTGGCTCCTTTGGTGCGTTTGTGTTTGCTTTGGGCTGCAATTGCAGGTTGAGTGTGAGCTGGTGGTTTGGACAAGTTTGCGGAGTTCCCTTGTTTCTGGAATGTTACAGCAGTTGCTGGCATCATATTAAATTGAGGGGCGGTTTGTTGGGCCTCGCTAAATTGGGGAGGCCCATCCAGATTGGAATTAACTCCAGCCAGTTGGGAGGAGGGAGATGTTTCATCACCATCCCAATCTATTTGGGTAAATTCAGCCCGAGTATTTGCTGTGATTTCGTGGGCAAAACTCACTGGCTGATTGGTGAATTGGTCGTTTTCAGCATATTGAGATAAAGTGCCGACTTGAGTGAGAAGTGCCGATTATGGGGTTTAAATGGGACGGGTGAGATTGGAACTGGTGTGAAGTTCCAAAATCTGAACCATTTAAATCCCCATTGGGAAGAGTAGATTGTCCCAATTTGGTGCTTAGTGAACCAGAATGTGCGGCTAATCCAACCTTACATCCGAGGGTTTGGGGGCCAGGTGATTGTTGGGCCTCGCTAAATTGGGGAGTCCCATCCAGATTGGAATTAACTCCAGCCAATTGGGAGGAGGGAGATGTTTCATCACCATCCCAATCTATTTGGGTAAATTCAGCCCGAGTGTTTGCTGTGATTTCGTGGGCAAAACTCATTGGCTGATTAGTGAATTGGTCGTTTTCAGCATATTGCGATAAAGTGCCGACTTGAGAAGTGCCAATTACGGGGTTTAAATGGGACGGGTGAGATTGGAACTGGTGTGAAGTTCCAAAATCCGAACCATTTGAATCCTCATTGGGAAGAGTAGATTGTCCCAATTTGGTGCTTAGTGAACCAGAATGTGCGGCTAATCCAACCTTACATCTGAGGATTTGGGGGCCAGGTAGCTGGGTATCGCCCCTCATGGAGGGAGCCAGAAACACGGCATCAGCAATAATAGATGGGGCTGAATTAGCTGACACAATGGGGGAGGTGAATGTCTGGATGGGCTGAGTTGCATTCAACTGAGCAGACGCCATTAAAACAGCGTGGGTGATGGCCTCCTTGGTTGGAGGGGGCCCAGCGGGTTGGTGGGAGGCAGCACACACAGAGCTGTTAGGCGTGCAGGTTGCAGAAGTGCGATCAGGTGAACTGGCGCTAGTTGGAGTAGCTCCAGGTTGGGGGGTGGTGCCTGCTTTCATGGCTGCTGCTTGAGAGCGGGTGATTCTGGTTGACCCTGAGGTGGGTAACCGAGGGTTGCTTCGTTTGGGGGTGGTGCTGGCTCGTTTGGCATAGCCTGCGGGTTCTTTTGCGGGGTTTCCCGCCATATTTGCTAATAGTTTTCGTAAATCTCTTTAGTGGAGCTAAATTTCAGGCTGAATTGATTTTCGAAAAGTGATGCTTAGCAGAAAGAGATTATGTTTTCGTAGGTAATGTTTTTTATTATAGTAAATCATAGGGAATTATATAGTGAGGGATTCAGCTGTCTAACCCTCATTTGACACCTCTTCAATGAAACAGCAGCCATTGCCATTGAATCACCCATCCTCATCTTGGCAGCGATGGTCTTCCCCATCCTGGCTAGGATTCCGTCATTGGACATCCTTGAGACCTCAGTGGAAAGAGTCAGAAAACGTGTCCCTAACGTTTTCCTCTTGATCCAAGCAAACCTACCATAATTGGCTAGCGACCTTCTTAGATAATGGGACTTATTACCCATTATGGCAGGTAACTCACCAACTTATTGATTCGCTAGTTGCAGGTGGCATCACCCACCTCGCAACTTACTATTCATTCCCAATCAGTCAGTGATGAACCCAACTGATCCCAATCAGTACACCTGATAGTTAATCAATATCAGATGCCCCTATTTCATTGGCAACTCCACCCAATGAGATCTTAAGTATTCATCCAGATCAATCCCCAACGGATACAACCAGGCGAATATCTCAAAATTCCCGAAATGTAGTTCCTCCAGAACTTGGGCCAACCGATTTCTGATTCACTTCGCCTTAGGGTTTTTAGCCCCTAGCGATACCAGGTAATCTACAGGCTGGGAATATGGGCAAAAATTCCAAAAACATATTGGATATAACCTAGGACGTTGCTTCCTGTTACTTGCCCAATTTACCATCTTGTGTCAGTTTTTCCAAAGAGCGTTACCCTCAGAAACCACCTGCGCCCCCATTTCCTTGAAATTGTGTGAAAAGCCTAGTATAAATCATGAGTTTCTTCTCTTGTTGGGTTTGCTAGAGTTAGCCCCAGCTCTCTTAGAGTTGATCCCTTTTATACTGCTCACTGGGTCAGCACTGTAATCTCTTTTCCAGCCTTGGCTTTTGCCTTCATGAAAGGGTGTGCTGAGAGCGTTGCACCCATCACTCAATAAAGAGATACAGTGTGAAGTATCTGTCGCTACTCACAAAACCCTATCACCCTACCAGGACTTAAAATTTTAAAAGGAGCACTTTAATAAGCTGTCCAACCTTAAGGGCTCATCGTAAGTCCAAGGTAAGGAGTAAGCAGATGTCCTTCTCTTCTGACTATTTATATGTGATATTTCACTTTTCATTCTCGTTGCAAACACTTTTGCAACCTATTCAATTCAAGACTAAATCTAGTTTGATAATATCACAGAGGAGATTAGTCTGCGCCCATGTCTGGGAGCAGTTGGGAAAGCAAGGCAAGAGGAGCAGGCGGAAGGCCCGCGGCCTCCAACGTTTGAAAACGCCCCAGAGAATCTGGCGGAATAGACAAAAATCTCAAAAAACTGGCGGTCACAATTTCCCCGGAGATACTCACATGGCAAGCACGATGCAACCAGTACATCAACACGCCACACTCCCAGCCACTTTCGTCAGTGGAATTTGGAGTCTGTGTGTATCTGGACATCCAAAAAACGGCCTTAGAGAAATTTTGTGAAGATGTACACAAAATTTTCCTGACCATGGTGTACGTTGCACCTCACTCCATGTTGCATGGTTGGCTGGACCTAGGTTTCAAAAGCAAAATAGCAGCAGATGAGGCTGCAGCGGTGCGCATAGTGGTCAACCTCCCCGACGGGCAATGGGTCATCAAAACCAAACGCACCAGATGGACAAAATCAAACCAAATTTTCCTCACGTTTGACTTTTTGCCTACTACGGTAAAATGTAATATTTTGGAGCAACACCTGAAAGATGGTCTCGCTGTATATGGTGAAATACAATCTTTCGAAATGCAACGTTTCACGCTGATGCCACACCTGTGCACTGGCAAAGCCATCGCAGTTCTGACCCCAACTGAGGAGATCGCGAAGGACCTAACCCAGATCCTGCACTCCACCTTTATTGACATCGCAGGGCATACCACCCACCCATTCTGGGTAACCGTGGACAGCGCGCCCCCCATTTGCACCCACTGTGATGCGTTCGGCCATAAGGTGCACACATGCCCCATCAAGGAGGGCGTCACATTCCAAGAGCACCCCTCGGCGGCCATGGCCAGTGGAGAGGCGCACTACAAACCAACCGCAAGCACCAAGAAGGCTTTCCCGTGGGGAGCACAAGGCTGCTACCTATTGGTAAAGCCCATCTCCCCACAGGAGCGGAAGAAGGCCAAGCAGGCCCATAGGGCCGCGGCCAAGGCCACCACCACCATCTCACACTCACAACGCCAGGAGGACATGGAGACCTTCGTGGCAGAAGTGACTTGGGAATCCATCACCTAATTTAGAATGGGAAGCCCATGCCAAGCGGGCCACTCAATCCAAAGATCCGATGGGAGAATCAATCTCACCCAATTGCTGCACCCAAGCTCCGGTCAAAACCAACTTGGGACCTATCCCAAATAGAAATTTTTTTTGACCCGCTTGATGGTTCACCAAACTTATCCGCACCGCAAAAAATTCATCTGACGTCAGAAAAACAAAAAGCGAAGGCCAAAGCCAATGCAACTCTTTCCACAAAAATTAAAAAAAACCCCAATAGCGTTGCTGCTAACACCCGCACTGCTGTGAAAGCCCATGGGGACCTTGAAGAGGCTGGTGGGCCTGGGTGCCCACCCCTCACACCCAAGGTGCAATGGGGGAAACCTTCACTCTAGGGATGCTGAATATCGCCGGACTCAAGGCCTCCCATCCCAGGCTAGGAAGCTGAGTTTCTTACAACACAATTTACCTGTGGATATCCTGGCCATCCAGGAGTCCCACTGTCCACGAGGTTCCAAGGAAGCTTGGAAAACAATGCTCCTCCCATCCATATCCTTTTGGTCAAAGCACTGTGGGGTGCTAATTTGGAAATATAATTTTTCAATTTTTTATTGACAGAAACCTTCCTCAATGGCTGAGTCCTCATTGCCACTTTCTTGTGGGCTGACGTTGTGCACGTAATCGTCAACATCTATGCCCCAAACGGTGCACATGAGCGGCAGGAATTTTTCTCATCGGTTAAATCCCTCCCGCTACCCCCTGATTCTTTCCTAGTTGGCGACATGAACTTTTGGCTAACCTCACCAACGGACCGGTGGCCACCCTCACCCCACGCCCCACAGGGTCACATAGAACTATGCATTCTAAAAGCCACCCTTGGGTTAATGGATGTGCTGCTATGACATGCCCCACTGCTCGAAAACATGACGCATCCCCACGTCCACAATGGCCAATTAAGGTCCATGACCCGCATCAACCTTATTCTAATGCTGGTGAAATTTTAACCCTACATCTCCCACTTCAAAACAATGAAAATGGAATTCTCCGACCACTGACTGGTCTTGATAACCTACCACTTACCCATAACAGTTGCAAAGGCCCCACATTGGTACAAAATCCGCCCCCCGAGCTCACATCACCAGGATTTTCCACATGGGTGGAAGAGGCAACTTTGGCAAAATCATTTGTTGCACCATTTTGCGTGGACCCCATTTCCACATGGGCAACCTTCAAAGAAGACACCATCCGCCACTATCGCCATCTCTCCTCCAGATGCTCACGAGCCACAATGGCGGTTATCTCGCGCGCTCTGGCAGAATTGGCCCACTTGGAGTCCAACATTCCAGCCACAGGATACAGTCCTGCATGGGGCCGGAAGTGGGCGGAGGCAGCCGCCCACCTCAACACACTTGAAAGGCAACACAAACATCAGGTTTGTGTCCAATACAGGGCCACACGCATCACTAAAGGTGACAAGCGCACCGCATACTTCTTCAAAAAAAATTTTGCACCACGCCAGAGTGTGGCCTGCACACAGGTGCAAAGATCGGATAATTCCATTGTGGACACACCGGCCAAAGTGGCAATTGAAATGCAAAAATATTACTCCGAGTTATACTGAGCCAAACCAATTCAGCTGGCCAAAATGGTGGAATTTCTCGACTGAGCTCATATCTGCACCATTTTCTGATACCCAAAAATAATGAATTTAATTACTCCGAACAAATTATGGACAGCCATTTGCAGTGCGCCAAACCAAAAATGCCCAGGCCCAGATGGCATTCCATATGAGTTCTACAAAAAATATTTCAAATATATATCCCCATTGCTGCTAGTCTCACTTAACCAAAGCCTATTGGAAACGCGTCTCCTACCAGGAGGACATGAGGTCTTTACTGTCACACTCTTCATGAAAGGGGATAAGCTTGACTTAGCCAACTGGCGCCCCATTTCTCTAACAAACACAGACACCAAAATTTTAACAAAAATCATGGCTAACCATTTAGGAAAGTAGCATCTGCCACCTTCTCCCCAGAACAATTCAGTTTCATCCCCAGAAGGTCAATTTGGGATAACGTGCACTCTGTGGCTAATGTATGTCAGTCCACAGCCTCTGGGGCACTTGTATTCTTTGACCAACAAAAGGCCTATGATAGAGTAAACTGGGAATACCTTAGGGCCTGCCTCCATCAATTCCGCTTAACCCCCCCCCCCACTTAATAAACTGGGTGATGCTGCTCACGGAATCTGCAAAAATGCCAGTGCGTGGCCCAGGCTTCCTAATGGAAGTAGTCCGCGCTCGAAGGGGCCTGTGACAAGGGGACCCCCTCAGCCCACTCTTATACAACTTCAGCCTTGACCCACTACTGCGAAATGTGAATGGCCAACTCACTTGGGTCCATGTGCCAGGCCAAACCCCAGTCAAGATGATGGCATTTGCAGATGATTGCGTGGTGGGGGTGTCTAATAACAAAGATGCATGCGGGCTGAAGCCCTCATCCTAGAATATTTCCTGAGTAAGCAACGCGGCACTAAACACCTCCAAAACCGAAATCATCCTCCTTGGTCGGTTTCAGAACTGCTGGGCCCCAGAAATTAGTTCCCAACCCAGCCCATCTGCTCACCAACGTCCACACCTTACTAACTCAACACACACCGCTCCACTGGTGCTCCCCTTCATGCCACATCCTACCATAGGATCGGTGCGCCATCTGGGCATGTGGATGGAGGAGGGCGGATATGCGTCAGCAGTAATGGAGTGCCGTATACTGGACAACGTGACGAAGTGAATCGCCTCTCTCAGAGCCCACCCTACTACCCTCACTGGCAGGGTTGTTCTTGCCAATTCTATGCTCCTATCCAAAGTCTGGTTCAGAGCCCACGCCATCCCCTTCTCCCCAAGCTTCTTCAAATCCCTGTATGCTTTGCTGCAAGGATGGCTTTGGTCAGGCCGCCCTCCACCAGTACGGCTAGAGGTCATGTTTGGCCCTCATCATCAAGGTGGCATGGGCCTGCTTGACTTCAAAGCCCATGCTGCCAAAATCCTGGGCACCTGGATCACGGCCGTCACCGCTCCTACACTCCCATCCCAACACTGGTCCCACGCGGCCTGCTCCAACTTCTCCCGAGCCTTGGGCCTCAACAATCCATCAAACCCCCACTCCCTGATGAAATACCTCGCATCACACACATCGGCCACAGGTCCTCACGGGACTAAAACCCACTACAAACAAATCCTACTCTCCACACGAAACGCAGAGTGGAGAATTCATATTAGTGGACATACAACCCAAAGAGGCCGCCCCTCTCCTCAGTTCACACAAGAGGTACAGGGGCTACCCATCCATGATGGCGTGATCCCCATTCAACCCCATGTCCTATCCAGGGTGGACTATCTGGACATGATGGACATCCCTTATTCCACTGAGACCCAAAAGACTATCTGGAGATACGCACACCATCCTCTGTTGCAGCCTAAAATCCGTTCCCATGTGTGGTGCTGCCTGAGGCGGGTGTACCGTACAGCTGAGCGCTCTAACGCTTTACACTCATCCTGCGTCGTGTGTGGCCAGTATGGAACGCTGTTCCACCGCCTGGAGAAGTGCCCCACCTCTAAAGTGATATGGCGCGAAGTCCAACGTCTACTGGGACAGGATCAAACGCATCCCTTCAGTCTGTCAAGAGATATGTTTGCTTCATCAATGGCCTCCCCCTCCCACCCTCCCTTTGTGCTCTGGTGGTTGCAATCGCCATGTGGACTATCCACACGATTGTCTTGGATGCCATCGCTGGCTCCATCCCCACCCTCCCAGAAGCTGTCCACAGATTCCAGTCTCATTTGGTGGACCACTTTCAAGTGTGGATGTTTGGATACCTCCCACCGTGTCACCGACAGCTGGTCTCCTCCTGGTTCCCAGTCTGGTTCATCAAATCAGACCCCTTCCTCCACACGTGCTCAATAGTGGATATGGCCCCTTCACACGTTCCCTCCCCCTCCCCATAAGTGGCGTTCCCTCTGGCAACAAGAGATAGCATCGCTTCTCTGGGGTGCCTCCCCTGGTACTAAGTTTATCTTTCCTGAGTCATATTCAGAAGTGTCCGTCCCATGGTCGGCCTTCCCCACAATAAATTCAACTTATATGTGATATTTCTGATGGAGCTCACCAGTGGATACTCGCCTCAAGTTAGACAAAAATTTCCTCCTGAAATCACTCCCCACTTTAGAAACTTTTATTAATTCCTTGCAAATTACCTCCTGCTATCTTTAAAGATTAGAGCTTCTTTGTACATCTGGCCCAGTGAGACCTCACTACTGCCAGTACTTATGCCTGTTTCAAGAAAAGGTATAAGATTAGAATCGCCTGAAAAGGTGAAAATAGCCCTCTTCAGAAAGCCCCTGTATATTACTGGTGCCTCCCTCGATATATGGGATAATCCTCTCACACCTTATAAGAATCTTGCTCCATTCTCATGTCTATACTGTCTAATAGCATTTGGACCGTCCAACCTAACTGTAACACTGAGATTAAGTTCCTAGGCTAAAATTTTTCTAAGTTGTTCATTCTCATGAATCTTTTCTTGTTATTGCTGACTCTCATCCAGTTTCTGATCCCAGTTTGACCTTTTCTTATGAAAATCTGACTGTCATATACACCTCCAACCTAGTCAATGGATATCATCTAATGTGTTGCTAGATTTTTGTTTAAACCAACAATGAACTTGCCAGCAGGTGAGATTAAACCTTAATCATAGGTGGGGTCTTCTCACCACTGGCCCTAAACCGCCATGAACATGGAGTTGCCCTCGCTTTTGTGCTCAAAGAAAGAGGGGTTTCTTAATTATATCTCATTTGATTCAGAGCATTCAATTTACTTTAGCTCTAGACCCTCTGTTGCCACTTTATAGCTAGACACCCTACCAACCTGTGGTCTCGCCTAGTCAGTTAGAAAAGTTCTTTCCTATGGTACCTCAGTCACACTCATTATCTGAACCCATTCAGAACTGGGTGGATAGCCACAAAAAATGTATGAAGACAAGCTCTCCTTAGATGTCCACTCCATAAGCCTGGATGTTCTTACAAGAGTGGTTAAAAGCTACAAGACCTTCACCCTGAGAAACATAGAGTAAATTGTTAACCACACCCTTCAAATCCCTGGGCAACTCACAGGCAGTAAAGCCATACTCCTTAGAATCCTCAGAGGACACTAACATCTACTCCCCCTGCTGGTCTTGGAGCTACCTTATCTTCCTTTGGCACCTCAGCTATATTTTAATCTGCGTATTTCTTGTTCATGGCTACTTTCTTCTCCTATGGAAGGGACTTACAAGCTCTCATTTTGGTATACACTGACGCTGCTTAAATCTTCATCTGCCAAGAGCTCTCAGAAGCCTTAGACCTGCCATAAGGGGTAGGTCATTTTGTAATAAGTGAGGATTCTCAAGTTATTCCAATTATCAAGTACTGTCCCCCGTTCTATTTGATGTAGGTGATAGAAACTTTTTAGATACCTTCATACAAATGAAAAACTCTTTACTCAGTTATTCTTTGTTAGGCTGGTGGCGACGCTTTAACATCCTCACCAATCTTGCAGATGCCAATAATCACACAAAGTTCTCAGGAGAAACACCATTACCAACCTTTGACTTGTTACATTTTATAACGCTACCAGCTAAGCGGGAGCTCTCCCAAGGCTGGCCTAACCTCTATTCAACCGACCTTCACCACTGCTCTATCACTTATCATGCTGAGTGTATCAAGACTTACACGCACATGTTTGATCCCTCTAGGATCGACTAAATCCCTAGCACACTAAGAGTGACTTTAAGTTTAAGGTGACAATTGACCTCGTCAAGATATCCTCTCCCGTCTGCCCCTATATCTGAGAGGAGGTCGCCCTTGACGGTTAGGTTGATGACATGATCTTCAAATACCAGATCTATAGATGGTCTTTGCATGCGTGCTCCACTCTTTTATTTGAGGAGAAATCTGATGTCTCCCTTTGACCCTGTGTTAATTATGGAATTTTAAACGCTGTGGTACCTGACCACATCCGCTGCCTCTGGAGCAACATATCACCTACTATGTGGAGAAGGCTAGATTGTTTAGCAAGTTGTATTGTCTAAACGAATTCAACCAAATTTTTATAAAGAAGCCAAGGAGTGGTTGACTGTTTCTGCACCAGGAAAGGCATCTACCATTTCAGGGTCATGCATCTTAGTTAAAGACGCTTAAGCCTGTTTTCAAAAGTTCATTTTTTCTGTCCTAAGAGACTTTATTGAATACTGCGCAATAGCCTATATGACGATATACTGGTCTTCTCCTTGAATGGAGAACCCACGATTAACACCTTTTAGCTGTCATGGAGCAGATAGAACAGGCAAACCTTACTACCAAAGCTAGCAAGTGTGGGTTCTTACAAACCAAAGTTGAGTTCTTATAAAATTGTCTTTTCACATTATTGGGCTTCCATTTTTGTGTCTTGAATTACTGTGAACAGGAAGATAACAATCAATACTTAAAGTTGTCTAAAACTTATGATTAATATTTATTGAGAGTGCCAAGTAAAGCTTAAGTCCCATCAGCTAGAGTATCCGCCCTGTGGTAAGTACAGCGAAAATACTACTGTAGTCAAGTATAAAAAAGAGATATAAATAGATTTGTGAGTTTATCTAGTATAAAATAGGAGTTTTTATATACTAATTTTAACAATATATACCACCTATAAGAATTAAATAAAATTAATGTAGAGGGGTTACAGATGGAGATCCTTAGTATGGCAATTCATCCAAATTATACAATGGCTTTGCGGCATCTTTTTTGATAAGGAGAAAAGGTATTTTGAGTGTAGCAACTTAAAAGAGACTTGGATCACTTGGGTCAATTGTTAGATAGAATTTTAATTTTTAATTTTTTGTGGATATCTATTATTTTACTTCCTCATGCGACACCTAATGTAATGATCAACTGACCTTTTAATGATCCTTCACTTTAATTAAACAGGTTTTATCTCAGGTTATCTGGGTTAAAATTGGTCCAATGGAGCAATAAGGTATTTAATTGAGCTTTACTAACTATCAGTTTTTCTATGTTATTGTTTTATAGGAAATCTAACCCCTTATTAGGCCTAGGCGTCAAGTCTTTAGTGGAAGTCAATTGATTTATATTCTTTCCAACCTATCAAATATCCTGTATCTAACATCACCCCTTCAGAAATATTATTACAGGAGAAGCGACATAAGAACCAGATATTTATGCAGTTGATAGTTAAATTTTTTAGCACTAGGTGGTCCCAACCTAAAGGGGGATACACCGATCTGGAGTTGATAGTTAATTCAGTTTCTAGATTCTTGATTGAGTATTCATCCTGTGTTGCAGGAAATAGAGTATGTCCCAGACCTGATGGACTAATTTTCCTCCTCGGGGCTCTAAACAATTGTTATAATACAAGAGTAAAGCCAAGGACTCAAAAGCGGGTAAAGAAAGGCAGGATGCAATTGCTGCTTATGCTCTCTTGTAACATCTTTGGCAAGATAAGACGTTGACTCTGACTGAAGCTGTATATTCTTCTGACCTAATCTTCTTAACACATTTTCAGGCTCTCTGGAAATATCACTGTTAGCTGTGTGAGCTAATAGAGTTAGGATGTCAGGATCCATTCCATATAAGGCCTTGATTAAAGACATCTTAATAATACAATATAAACTTGTCACTTAAGCCATCAACTCACTTGGGATATTTTGAATTAGTTAATGGATTGATAATAGCATTTTTCTTAATACTATAACTAACTTTCCATTAGCTCTTTCTACAAACCCATTAGTTGGTGAGTTGTAGGGCGCTGAGAATAGTTGGTAAGTTCCCTTGCTCATAGCTAAGATTTTCACAACTCTCAAAAAGCTTTCCCTTTTATTACATATCAGTACCTGTGGGAAACGGCGCTTAGTAATTACAATTTGATATAAAAGTTTAGCAGTAGCCTTGGCTGTCTGCGCAGTAATGGCAATTGCTTTGAACCACTCCATGAATGACAAAACCCTACAAAGATGAATTAGATTCCTAATGTAAATTAAGTTAATGGACCTATGAAATATAAACTGATGGTATGTAATAGCTTCTGATGGGTCATTGGCTAATACTTGTATTTGTACTTAAAAGGCGTTTGTTTATTACATTTATGCAAGCTTTTAAGACTTCCACTACAGAGTCCAGTATACTTTCTCAGTAGTATTGATCCTTGATCCGTTTGTAACTTTTCTTGGATTCTCAATGTCTAAGGTATTGTGAGTCTTAATTATAACTGATACCCGTTCTAAAATCAAGTAAGGTAACCAGTTGGTTTTGACTTTATTGTAAAATAATATTATAAAAAAATTTAGTATTTTGCGCAAGTCATTTCAAAAAATTTTGAACTGTTTTAATCCTCTTCCTCCCAAGTGCCTAGCTTCATTATTAGGTCATGTAACCGTTTAGCTTCTCTGTTATCTAAATGTGGTAGGGTCAATTGGGTCAGTCCATCTATGTTCGTGTACTTCATTTAAGCTTGATACACAATTCTCATGTAATAATGCTGAAGTTTTAAACCCAACAGGGCTAGTCTAAATATAATATTTTTCATGTTTTGCAGCCATCATAGAAATGCTTTATCTGTAACATCTGAGAAGTCCATACTGTAAAAGAAAGGCCAGAAATTTTCCACCTCAAGGAGAACAGCTAGGCACTCTCACTCCATGACACTATAATTTTTATCAGCTTTTTAATGGTGTTTTGAAGTAATGAAAAACTGATAGGTTAATGCCTTCATCGTCCTGTTGTGAGAGAATGGCTCCTATAACTAAGTCAGAGGCATCAATATACAGGATGAATGGCTTCCCATAGTCTGAATATCATAGAATTAGCCTTCTATTCAGCAAATTTTCAAGGTCCAAAAGGAAGTTCTTTGTTATACTCCCTCATATGAAAGTGATGTTTTTGGCAAGCAAACGGACAAGAGGTTTGACGTGTTAAACAAGATTAAGGATAAATTGATAGTATTATCCTATCACACCTAGCAATACCTGAATATCTTGGAGTTTCTTCAGCTTAAGCATCTTGAATATTGTTTCAACTTTATTGTAGAAAAGTTGAATCTATCCCATTATATCTCATGTCCAAAAATTGCAATCTCTGCTGGGAAAAGGTGCACTTCGCAGGCTTTAATTTGATGTGACTCTATTGTGGTCAATAAAAACTGACTTGAGGCGGTTCAGATGATTATTTAAGGTTCTTGAGAACACTATCATGTCATCTAGGTAGACAATCACACATCTTAATTTGTAATCTTGTATGATGTGATCTATCGCTCATTGAAATGAGGCGGGAGCATTGCATAATCCTTAAGGGAGATGGGTAGATTAAAATAATCCTTCCAAGAAAATTAACACGCATAATTCTTGGTCCTATGGCAATAGATCCATATTCCAATATCCACTGGCAAGGTCCATTTCAAAATGAGGTATTTCAAGCTGAAGAGTCAGGATAGAGCATTAGCAATTTATAGAATTGGATAGATGTCCTTACTTGTCAGGCTTTTTGCTTCCTTTAATCCATCAATATTATGTGACCACCATTTATCTTATTTATGAGTAACAATGGGGCGACCATGGACTATACGAGGACACAATCATGCTGGCATCCAATAGTTGCCTAAGCTCAATCTTCATATACACTTCTCTACCTTCAACTTCCAATATTGCTTTGATAATAGTGGTGTTAAATCTACAAGATTGATGCTATGTGTCCAGCTTTTCATGTGACCATAGATGAGATCTGATGCGAAGAAAACATCTTGATAATCTTTAAGTAATTGAATTTTTTCAAGTTCTTCCTGATTTAACTTTTCAAAAAAATTGAACTTAAGGAATGCCAAAATTTAAATTATCAGCATGTAGGTCAAAATCAAGGTGGGAGCCAATAAATTTTGCTTGTCAATATAATTCTTGGGGCTGTATTGACCTTTCCCAATATCTTGATGTTTCTTGACTAAAGTATCAGGGTTGGTTATGTTTTCAAGTAGTAACTCAATAAGCCGCTGATAAGCTGGGTTGAGGAATCCTGATAAATCTTGGTCAAAATCTACTGACTCCATCGACACTATTGATATGTAGCTTTAAGTTCAGGGATATTCTCAGAGTTATTTTGGTAAAAACCAATATCTTTATTCTCCTTATTTTATTTTTACCTCCTTAGTTTATAATATAGTATTCCTTCTACTTCATCTGCTGAGTCAGTAAGCTTTTTTGAATTTTTTCCAGAAGTAATATATTGTAACAGTAAAGCAGAAATAAAGTACTTGACCATTATGGTTTTTCCGCTTGCTGACTTTTATATTGTTAAGCACATTGGAAACTTTATAATTAAAGGGAGGATAAAAGTCTTCTTTCATATTAATGGCTCCTTCTTATTTGATCATAAACTGCATCCCAATAAGTATATCATACTATCTATTGTCCATGATGACTGCGGGAGATTAGAAAACTTATTTGTCAACTCAAATTGGCTGTTATGAATATGCACCAATCGCCTTGGTAATTTTTGGACCAGAAGTAATATACTATTGAGTGTATTCAAGTCCAGGGTGAGTTTGGTCTTCACGATGAGGTGGTACAAGACAACGTTTGATAGCTAATTCAAAATTTAAGATAGTCATTACTCTAATATTCTAAATCATTACTCCTAGTGTGGTAATTGTTTCTTAAAAATTTGGGTGGAGGGCCAACAACTCTTTAAGGCGGAACGTTGCATTGAGCTTTCAGTAAGTCATTGTTATTTTTTTTCTATATTAGACTGTGCACAATCAAGATGGGTCAGATCAATCAGAGCAAGGTATAGTTCAGCATTGATGGACACATCAAATATTCTGGAGCACCTAATGATTTGATTGAGGTGTGTACCTTCTAGAACCTTTACGTTGTCCATATTTTTGGGGTTCAAGCGATCTGGAATGGCGACCTCAGCGTGTGCATATAAGATATAATAACATGTGTCCTTTCAACCCCCTTAAGAGTCGTCGCTAGATATTCAATGAATGCAAGATGATCAATCAGAAATGTTTCTTTTCAGGTACCTTAAACTGGTTGACTTTAGAAGTATCTAAGAATAAGCCAACCGCCTTTTTCCCTTGTTCAGCAATGTCAGGGTTCTTCTTATAGCATGCCTTTAATGGGGTTGTTCTTCTTGAAGTAGTTACATTTGGGATTCTCCTCCTTCTTGGGCTTTTCTTAATCCATGGTAAAAACCATGGGTTTTGTGGGAGAATTTTGGGATGTCTCTGGTTTGTGTACATCAAATACATTTAGCAAGGCTTCTTTAATGTCTGAGACAGAGTTGAAGCTTCGTGTGACAGTTGTGACGTGCATGGTTAGGTCGAGATTACTATGCAGACCAGCAATATCTGTATCTACAACATCGTTTAATGCAACAACTTAGAGTTCATCAGAGTTTGGGCCTAGATAAAGAAGTGATCCATGAATTCAGCCAGGGTCTTTTTTGGCATAGCACAATTCGCATTAAGGTATGTTTATTCATACTAAACTTTTCTTGGAACTAAATTCTTTTTGAGCGCTTCCTTTACTTCACTCCAGGTGTTCAAGTCGTCCATATGAAGCACCATAGCCTCTTGAGTCATATAGCTTAGACAAGATAACATTCTCTTAACATTTTATGTTATATTGCACCTTCATTTCAGCTTTATATATTAGAGAAAAGAGGCAATATTCCCTTAGACGGGTTAGAACTTTTCATAAAAGTAGGTCTAAAAGTTAGTGTCTTTCAATCCTTGATGACGCGTACTAAGGAGCCTTGAGATCCATTAATCTCAGTATGTGTGTCACCATGTTCAACTTGATATGATAGGCAGCATTTTTGATCCTGTAAGCTTGAGATATTGCTTCAATTTTTATAGAATAAGTCCTGATGTGACATTGAGCAGATTAATTTTTTTTGTAAACTACTCTATCATTCTCCAAGTTCTTAATGTGGATGTCATATTATAGATTTGTTGATGAGCAGGTGATCAGTAAGTTAGCAAGAGTATTTTTCATCCTTAAATACTATAATGCGCCAATTCAAGTCCTCCTTAATTTCTTTGAAATCAGTTCTCTGAAGAGGTTTGTTAATCTTGTCTTTCAGCTCTTCAGTGAGAGTATTAAAGAATTTCTTATCTTAGTTGAGGCAATAGTAGACCTGATTAGTCTAATTTTGGCTAGGTGATTTGCCTCCCAGATCATTCTCTAGATTGTTAAGGCACTAAGAAATGGATTGAATAGACACCTGAGTCACAAGGGATGCCAGATTACTTTTAATATGGGCCACTCAGGAGATAGTATTTTATGGTCTTGATTGAGTCTCATTATTTGTTGGCCCTCAAGCTCTTCAATGCATCATAGGGCTTTCTATAGGTATGACTCAAGGAGCTTAATTTGTTCTTCCTCATTATGACAACTTCTAGAAGCTTGAGCCACCATTTCACCATGGGCTTCAGAATCTTGTATTTTAAGCTCTTGCGCAAAGGCATCAAATAATTTTATATATTTTGGTTTTGAGTCTATAATGTCCTTCCCCAGAAGATTCATTTTTCTATATACTCAATAACACCAGAATCAATGGTCCCATTTGGTTATGAAGTTGTATATTATAAAACGATTTTCTTTGATCATTTGGTGGATGCCCCTATACTTTGAAATGAAAATTATATACCTGCTGAATGCAAACCTTAAGGCCTCTCTGGTATTGATAAGATGGTGGAGTTTATTGTTATAGACTCTTAATATGTGCACAATATGATAAAGTGCTGGATGTCCAAATCACATGATGGCTCTAGATAGATTCGCACTTGAACTGTATGTCTCTAGGAGAGGTTTAATTAATATAAGTTCATGAAAGTCCTTCCTACGGCGGATATCCTTTAGCAACTGGCGATTTCTTTTGGGGTGATGATTCTTTAGTATGTCTCAAAATACTTCTTTGGAAATCCATGGTAGACATTGAGAGTTTGGGATCTACATTAAATTCTCTTGTACATTTTCAAATGATGATGATGGGTGGACTTCCCATTTTTGTCATTTTTCTTCATATCTGTTGTGCACCCAGCGGGTTACACTAAAAATTAGATTGTTTTCCATGGTGCGATTAATTAGGTTCAGGTTTCTTTAAGCATTGGCTGAGCCCCTGTAGTGAGCACCACCCTGTTAGATTTTCATTTTTGTGTCTTAATATGATGTGCCCAAGAAGCCAATAATCAATACTTGAAGCAATCTAAGCCTCATTACAAGGTATATTTTTTGAAGGTTCCAAGTCACGCATAGGTCCCGTCAGATAGAGTATATATCCTAAATTAAGTAGCACTAGTGAAATATTGAATTTAAGTACCTAAAAAGATAAGATAAAATTACAAACTTTATTTTATTATAAAATAAGTGTCTTCTGTTAGAGTTAACAATATAAACTCAATGATAGAAGGATCAATAAAATTAATGGAGGGGGATAAGGATAGGAGAATCTTTGTTAGGCGATGCATCCAGATTATACTTTCCTTTGTAGCATATTTTTAATAGGGAAAAAAGTATGTTGTGCTTACCAATACAGATGAGACTTAGTATCACTTAGGTTGATCAATGAACAGGTTCTTGATTATTACCCCTTTGTGAGTATGTCTAAATTAACTTCTTCTGGTGCCATCTATGCAATGGTCACCTGAAATTTCGATGATCCTTCTGTTGGGATTTTTGCCCATATTCCCAGCCTGCTAAATTACTAGGAATAGCTAGGGGAAAGTTCCCTTAGGCGAAGTGAATCTGAAATTGGTTGGCCTGAGTTTTAGAGTAACTACATTCAGGGGATTTTGGAATATTCGCCTGGTCATATTCATTGAGAATCGATCCAGACTAATACTTAAGATCTCATTTAGAGGAGTTTCCAACAAAATAGGAGAATCTAGTAGTGATTAACTATCAGGTGTACTGATTGGGATCAGTTGGGTTTCATCAGCGACTGATTGGGAATGAATAGCAAGTTGTGAGGCGAGTGATGCTGCCTGCAACTAGTGAATCAATCTGTTGGTGAGTGACCTGCCTTAATGGGTAATAAGTCCCATTACCTAAGCAGGTCGCAAGCCAATTATGGTTGGTTCGCTTGGATCAAGAGGAAAACGTTAAAGACATGTTTTCTGACTTATTCAGTTTAGGTCTCAAGGATGTCCAATGTCGGAATCCTAGCCATGATGGGGAAGACCATCACTGCTGAGACAAAGATGGGTGAATCAATGTCAACGGCTGCCATTTCAAAAAAGAGGTGTCAACTAAGGTTGGACAGCAAAATTCCCAACTATATATTCCCTAGGTTTCACTATAATAAAAAAGCAGTCATATATCAAGTTATTAAGTTCTAAGTAATACATTTGGTATATAGTTAAACTATCATCAGCTTCCATTTTATTATTATGTCTTAAGGATATGATTTCTGAGTGTAATAATTGGAAGACTCTTAGTAAAAGGGTAAAGATCCAAGTGGGGATCTAGAGAAGAAGGAGTCACAAGTGGGGATAGCTGCCAACTGTGTGTTAGTCAAAGAGACTGTTACTGGGGTATCTCAGCAAAGATTGGGTGGACAAGAGCATGGGAAGAAATCCCTTCAAATATGACATCATGGATATTTAATCTGGAATACTGGCTGTGTATTGGCTGAAATATATTTTTTACTCAACTACGGGTAATAGTCTCCATACTATTATTGATTAATAATTCATTCTACTATACAATGTAATGAAGTGCGCAAGGAAACCAAACCTGTGCAGTAAAAAGGTTACTAGGGTTGTTGCCAACAATAACCCAACCTAAGTAAATTTTACAAGTTGGTGCTCACTACAGGGGTAGTTGAGTCAAAAAATTTAGAACATGGTGTCCTATGAAGATGTTTCTAATTTTGGAAATAAAGTTACTGAAGGAAGTAATGAAGATAGAACGTGAAGTGGATCACATTCATTGGCATTCACCCATCTCAGAAGTGGAGCTCTGAGTGAAGCAAATTGAAGATACTCAAGTTCAGGGAAAAGGACTTGAAGCCTAAATACGGAACTATCAAGTGCTGCAAGGAAACTAGTTCCACCGGACATCTACTTGAGATGAAGAGTAACAGCAGGGCCAACTTGGGTTAGAATTGGGCCCGCTGGGAATAGTATCAAGAGTCAGCAGGGCCAATTTGGGTTGGAATTGGGCCCTCTGGAAATAGTCTCAAGAGACAGCAGGATCAACTCAGGTTGAAATTGGATCCGTTTTAAATAGTCCTGAGGAGTGAGTGTTTAGATGAGGCATTGGATGAAATAGGAAGCAATAAATTAGGAGAATTGGATTGCCATACCAATGAAGATATGAAGACAAAACAGGAAACGATTGATCCAAGATAGTGGAAAATTCATTTGAATCAATTACACTCAATCAATGATCAGAAGTTACTGGAGATGAGTTCATCAATTCAGGAGAAATTGGATGAAGCTAACGAGGCCAGAACGACCTGTGTAATTAAGGATGGCCATGTGTGCCAAAAATCTTTTTCAGGAGAAAAACGATCTGAACAATTGGACTTGTTGGCTAATGAGATATGAAGATCCAAAGCATCAGTTGCCATAATAAGAGAGGAAATTAGGACCGGTTGGATGAATAACCAGTCGGGATTAAGAGCCTAATTTAAAGGTATTGCCAGAAGTTGCTAAAAGTAGCCTATAAGTGAAGAAACAGCGCTGCTAGTTATATAGTGAAGAAGGTCAATACTAGTTGGATGTATTGAGCCTAAGAGAAAATAGTTGCAATGTTCCCAGCGGACCTCTGAGCCATCAAATGGTTATGTCCTGAGATTTTGGTCAATTCCTAGAAGAGGACCACTGAACCAAATGGTTGATTAAATCTTAAGAGGATAAGATTTTGAACCATGATAACTGGTAGGTTTTTTAGTACTAGATGGTCCCAACCCGAGGGGGGATAACTGGTAGGTTTAAGTGCTTAAGACTTAGTTTGGATGAAGGGGAAAAGAAGGACCTTTGAACCTTTTTGTAGATTGCAAGTCCCATTGCAAAAAAATACAAAAATATATATATAATATTAAAATATCGATTTAATGGTCTATGAGTTTTGGACCTAAGAAATGATGAGAGATCCTGACGGCCAAATAGAGTAATTTCCACTCTTAATGAGATGAAAATTACCAGCCGAGTAAATGAGAGCATCAAATTATTGGTTGATCAAGAGAAACTCGCTGATCTGTTGGAAGGCCATCAAGAGGAGGTGCTCAAATTTTCTGAAAAGTATCAGAAATTATTCACCCAAAATTGACCATGATTTGGGATGCACAAGAGATGTGATTCACAAGGTCAATACTGGGGAAAATCTGCCAATCAGGATGAAATGTGATTGGCACATAAGTTGCCAAGAGTATCAATACTATAGAAGATTTATTTGGGACTTTGCCCAAATAGATGAGCCATTAATCCATTTATTGAAGGATCCAAAAAAAGGGTTCATATGGAATAAAGAGTCTCAGGACTACTTTGATGAGATACGCCAGTATTTAATGGATTCGCTGATTCTGAAACATCAAAATTTCAATTAAGAGTTTATTATTCAAACTGATGCTTCATTGACAGAGATTGGCGCCATACTGATCCAGGTAGATGAACTTGGGGATGAACATGTGGTGGCATATGTGAGCCTGACACTCTCAGCCACTGAGAGGAACTACACCATGACTGAGTGTGAATGCCTTGCGGTCATTTACGCATGCAAGCAGTTTTGGGTGTACATCCATGGGATGCACTTTAAGGTATAAGTGAACCACTCTTCGCTGTGTTTGCTGCACAATTTAAGAGAGCCAGAAGGATGAATGGCCCAATGGGCACTTAAGTTCCAGGCTTATGATTATGAGATTGTCCACTGAGTGGGGCTTCGCACTAGAACATGGATGGCTTATTGCAGTTACCAATGGTCCATATGGTATACCTGCAGGCGGATGAGCTATTCTAGAGAATGGTCGATGGAAAAATTAGGGATGAGCCCCAAGAAATCCAGGGTGCGCTTCAGAAAGCAATGGAAAACACTGAGACTATGGATGGACAAGTATTCAATATGATCAACAGGAAGCGGTTATTAATTCTGAAACTGTCAGAAAGAGCAGCAATAGTATAAGCAGCTCATAAGGTTTTGGGCATGGAGGCCTGAGTAAAACAACCAACCATATTTGCCAGTACTATTACTGGGAATCCATCAACTACAATGTTGTGGATTATCTAGCTAGTTGTGTGAAGTGCCAGCTGCACAAACCATATAAGAATATAACTGGATACTGACTGGTCCACCCTCAATTTGCATGGCACACGGTGTCTATTGTCATGATGGGACTGTTGACGATGAGCAAAGGGAGAGTCAAGCACATTATAGTTTCCATCAACTATCTGATGAGATGGGTCGAGACAAAGGCCCTAACAAAAGTAGATGCTACCAGTACTGTGAGGTTCATCCTGGATCAAGTAGTATACAAACATGGATGTCTGCAGGTCCTGCTTAGCAACAATGGGACCAACTTCACGTCTCATGTGATCCTGAGATTAAATGAGATAATGGGGATATGAGGAGTCTTGTTAGTACCATACTGGCCAGAGATGAATGGACTGGTAGAATGGGTCAATGGAATGCTAGCTGCGACGCTAAGGAAGCTAGTCACAGGGAGAACTTCTGCATGGGGAACGTACCAGAGTTCAGTGATATTCGCCTAAATATTAGTCATCTTATGGCGATGGGAAAGACGCCATTTGAGTTGTTATATGGGAGAAAGGCCGCGTTGCCGCTGATTTTATATTTGGTGGTGGAACCTATGTCAGGGATGAGTACCAAGCAATACTTGAACTGACTGATGAGTATCCTGATTGATATGCAATTGCAAGCATCTAATACAGCCTTGAAGAAAAGGATATAAGTGAACCGACAGATGACAAGAACTGACTGGCCTTAGCAGAATATCGAATAGGGAAAGAGTTGCTTATTGCAATATGCATGGTTTTGAAAGAAGAAGATAAATTAGATACGTTGTGGTCAGGTCCGTTTGAAGTGATTGCCATGACAGTGACTGATTCTTATTCCATCATGAATCTCTTGGATGGAAGAGTTGTGAATTGAGTCAATGCTAAGTATATGAAGCAATGGATTGATGAAAAAATAAAAGAGTTCCTGAAGGACCAATGAACCATTAAGTTGGTCATGTTCTGATGATTAAATCAAGTCCAAAAAAGGACCTCTGAATTAATTTAGATGGTTAAGTCCGAAAAAATGACCTCTGAACCATAGAAAACTGGAAGTTTTAAGTACCCAGGACCCAGTTTGGGGGAAAATACATAAAAAGATGGACCGCTGAACTGAAACAAGGTCAAGTCTCATAGGAAAGAAGAAAAAAAAGATAAAAAATTGATAAAAGATATGGGAAAAAAGATTATAAACTGCATAGAGAAAAAGCAATTTAATTTTATAAATTTTATTCTTTTCATAATTGTCCTCAGTATGGGGATGATTCCGCCTATGTCACCACTTGGGGGAGATAGGATGGATTTCAGTAGGAATGAACAGCCCATCAAAATTGATATAAGATTGGATGCTAGAGAGGGCTAGACCTACATGGAACACGTTCTTTGAGAAGACGCTAAGCCCTGAGAAAAAGTGACTAGGGGAAGGTAAATTGAGATATTGGAGGAAGCCAATTTCAAAACCCCAGAGCAGGGAGGAAAGCAACAGTATAAAAAGAGGCAATCAGCAAATAACCCCGAGTAATCCCAATATGATACTGGAGCCAGAATATTAGTTCTGAGCGCCTGACGATGGGCTTCATCAAGAACACCAGACATATGGGCTGGCAATGAAGAAGGGATGCTTGATGGGGGTTGCCAAATCATGTCCCCTATCAACGCCATCAGCAGAAGATACCAATGGGAAGTGCTGGCGAAGAGATAGTCATGCAGGGAGTGGATTTCATCCTGCAAGCGATGACTATGGGCTTCTTGGAAGCTAAAGCTGAACAAACAATGGAACCCAGGTGAGGCTGGAAGCTTCATGGACTAACTTCAAAGAACTTGGCCAGCAAAGTGAAGAGCATTTGCGGTGGTATTCCAATCCAGAATGTTATCAAGATCAGAGGGATTCAGCGCTAGGGTCAAAGCCTCAGTGACTTGGGCCTGGAGTTCAGCGTAGGGGAGCTCAAAGTGAATACTGTTACCAATGGTGATCTCGGAGACCAGAACAGCAGGTTTGTAATATTGTCTGAGTCAGAAGAGGAACTCATGAAGCAGGTCCAACACAGCAAAAAATGATTGATCAAGAGCAACTGGCATAATCTCAAGAGCATCTACAACAATAGTTGAAGCATCAGCAAAAGGAGCCAAATCCAGGAGAGCTTCTAGTCCTAATCTGGAATTGATGGTAAAGGAAGAATCAGCCAAGAGTTGTTCAAAAATGATAATCAGCCTGGTTTTGGAGGGATTAGTTACCACTTCCGGTAATTCAACAGAAGGACAAGCCGCTGGTGCCAGACTTTGCATATGAGTCCTGGAAGGACCATAAAAATGGTTCCGCCAAGCATCCCAACTCACCTGCTGGAAGAGATGGAGGTCTTGATCATACAAACTATTCAGAAGCTTCTGATATCATGACTCAGAATTTGACATATGAGCTGGACGAGAGGGGGGATGTTAGACTTATAAGGAAGTCGACATTATGCACTCTACAATCCATTAAGCTCCAATTTTGGAGAAATTAATCTCAAAATTAATGGGATAAGCTCTCCAAGGGAAGGATTAGTAATAAATTGAGCCAAGAGGTTATGAAAGAAATAACAAGGGCGAATAGAAATAAGTACTCTAAATTGAGCCATGAAACAAACATCGATGGCAAGATTCTCCTATCTAGGACAAGGAGAAAAGCAGGAAATTAAGGACGCCGGACCAAGAATCCTGAATATGACAGCAGGTCATATACCCTGATGGGGAAACTGGATCCCAGGACTAATATCGTCATGAGTAAATTGATCGCCTGGCATGACTGTAGATTGTGGAGACTGCGCTCTGAGAAGGCGGTAGCAAGGAGGAAGAGGAAGAACGCCATATGCTGAAGGTCGTCCCAAGCAGCACTGAGTATTGATGAGTGTACTCCACTTAAACCAATGAAGTATTTGACCAGATGTCTGAAGCGGTGTTCTCATGCCCCGGTCCTTATCAATGGAAAATTTGGCAAGAGGGGGGATGTGTTGGGATTTTTGCCCATATTCCCAGCCTGCTAGATTACCTGGAATCGCTCAGGGAAAATTCCCTAAGGCAAAATGAATTGGAAATTGGTTAGCTCAAGTTTCAGAATAACTACATTCAGGGGATTCTGGGATATTCGCCTGGTCATATCCATTGGGGATAAATCCTGATGAATACTTAAGATCTCATTGGGAGGAGTTGCCAACAAAATAGGGGCATTTGATAGTAATTTACTATCAGGTATACCGATTGGGATCTGTCAGGTTTCATCACTGACTAATTTGGGAACGAATAGCAAGTTGTGAGGAGAGTGATGCCACCTGCAACTAGAGTTTTGATCAGTTGGTAAATGACCTGCCATAATGAGTATAAGTCCATTACCTGAGCAGGTCGCTAGCCAATTATGGATGGTTCAATTGGATCAAGAGGAAAACGTTAGGGACACGTTTTCTGACTCTTTCCATCTGAGGTCTCAAGGATGTCCAATGACGGAATCCTATCCAGGATGAGGAAGACCATTGCTGCCAAGATGAGTATGAGTGATTCAACAGCAATGGCTGCTGTTTCATTAAAGAGGTGTCAACTGAGGGTTGGACAGCCAAATTCCCCACTATATATTCCCTAGGGTTCACTATAATAAAAAGAGCAGTCAGATAACAAGTTTTTAAGTTCTAAGTTATCCATTTGGTATATAAGCAAACTATCATCAGATTCCATTGTGCTATTCTGTCTCAAGGATATTATTGCTGAGTGTAAGAATTGGAAGACTCTTAGAGAAAAGAGTAAAGATCTGAGAGGGGATCTAGAGAAGAAGGAGTCACAATTGAGGATAGCTGCCAACTGTGTGTTGGACCAAAGAGACTGTCACCGGGGTATCTCACCAAAGATCAGGTGGACAAGAGCAAGGGAACAAATCCCTATGAGTATGACATCACAAGTATTTAATTGGGAATGTTGGCCAAGAGTTGGGCCAAAATATAATTCATACTCAACTATGGGTGATAGTCTCACTACTATTATCAATTAATAATTCAAATACACAATGCGATGAAGTGCATGAGGAAACCAAACCTGTGCAGTAAAAAGATTACTAGGTTTGTTGCCGATATTGACCCAACTTAAGTAAATTTTTACACCTTAAAATCAATTAAGAAGATTTAATCTCAGGCTATTTGGGATCAAATTGGTCAAAATGGAAATTTTTTAGTATTGAATTGAGCCAAACCAAATATTGATTTTTTCTGTATGATTAACTAAAGAAATTTCTTGAAATAGTCTACTAAATCTGGTCTGTGATTCTCTCATGTGAGTCAGTTGACTAATATTTTTTCCATCCTACTGTCAAACTGATATCTGAAACCCTGGCTACATAATTGCTCCCGTTAAAGAAGCAGCTATCTTCAATAAGGCTAATCTCTCTTCTCTCACAAGGTTGAGCAGCTTTTTTGGGAGTAGCAACTTTTCAGAAGTTCACCACAGTTATTTGAAGTCGCTACCCCCATTACACCGCATCTGGTTAAAAAGGTTTTCTGCTGGGTAACAGAACGCAATGCAGTGTTATATGCAGAAATCCATAATCCTGTCTGGCCCTCTTCATGAACACACAGATCCAATATGGCCTTTAATATCACCAGTGATGTTTCTAACTTTCCTGTAGAATAAACCTTGTTCCAGGAAGGAGAAGTTGAAGTGGAACGCCCCTGTAAGTCCCAGGGAACGTCCCTTGGCTCTTGATCAGGACATCTTGCCAATCCCAAATAAAAAGACACCAAAGAGGATGACAGTGCCCCTTGTTAATCAGGGCGATCTTGCTCATGTAGTAGATGAGTGATGGGTAACAGCTCTCCCACTTAGGATCCCACCCCCAGTACCCACACCCACCTCGGCAGAACTGTTGCAGTGAATTAGCAAAATCTGTGCCAAGATTGCTGAATTGAAATCAGTCAGATCTAATTCGAGTGGCAATCTGGCCAATGGCCAAATCTCAAATGGCTGGAAAGGCATGAAGACTGAGGTATTGGCCGGATCACCTGATGGCTCCAATTCAATTAATAAGCCAATAGAACTAACATTGGGCACCATTGACAAGGGTTTGAAGCCCTTTGTTGGCAAATTGGGTGTTGCAGCCAATGTGCTGCCATTGACAGAATGGACGGTTCAGTGACTGAGTGTGGGCGGGTTGAGCGTCATGAACCTGTTCCCAACAAAATGGACCCATCCCTATGTGTGGTGGCTTTGGGGGATTCCCATCACTTTTCAGGCCAAACACCATTATGCCAACCATCAGAAACATAGATGAGCACCGGTTCAGACATTTGAGGTCAAACTGACAGAGACTCAGCCCAGCGCTGAATTTTGTGATGTCAGTTCTCAAGGAATAAACCCGCCCATTCCTAAACAATTCGCCAGTTAGGTCTAAATTGCGGGGCCCAATCCTGTCTTGTCACTACCCCAATCAACTATTATTTAATCAGTTGTATAACACTGAGAAAATTGTTGGTTGATTTTCTTACTTTTCTTCAAATAATAATTTACCAAAAACTAAAATTTTATTTTTCTTCTGACCACATCCCTGATGGCATTTCCCTGGTGGCTCATTGGTCCATATACCGGATGGGCTCTACCAGTACTCTTGGTCACTATGGGCCCCTCCATCATCAATTGGGTTCAGTGAGTCCAATATTTTTGGCTTTACAACCCCATGATCACTAACTTTTGGCAGCAATACATGGGAATCCTGTGGCCATATGTCCACCAAAGCAAGAGAGAATCCATCTCCTTGCCACCCCGGTAGAGAAGGCATCATATGGCGAGGATCTTATTAAGACTATCTCAGTGATTCCATCCCCTGCAGCAAGACCCCCTGGGTTGGGGGTGGGTTCAGTGTGGTTTGTCATCGGGATCATACTCACCATGTTGCTGCACCAACACTTCATTGTTTCCCACTGCCTGGCTCCATACAACGTCATTTGGTTGGCAATGTCTCTAGCATTCTGTCTTGATTTTTGGGTGCTTATGCATCCCAAGTGGCAGGCCAGTCTAAAATTATTCTACCGCTTCCATGACAGCCCAATTGATTATTGCATTTAAGAAGATGTCCCTGGCTCAGCTCTGCTTCTCCATCTATGACGAGGAACCTTTTTTCAGTTGTTAAAGTTGTAAAGCACTGAAATCACCGTAAACATAGTTCTAGGTGGCATTTTACCTTCCTCACTGACCACAAGGCCTTTCAGCACTACCTCTCTCCCCAGAATATGTCTCCTCTCTTGATCAGATGGATAAAACTCCTGTTTTTGGATAATCTGATTCTTATTTGTAGGTTTTTAAAAAGTATAAACAAAAGTGAGTCAAACTAGCTCCAGCATTCGTTCTAATGGGATACTTCACTAGTATTTTGCACCTTGGCAGTTATTTAAAGGTGTGATAAGGTAGTAAATAATTCACTTTGTTAACTAATTATTTTAACAAATCTTAGTTTTTTTAGTGAGCGCAGTCTCATAGTGGGTATCCATAATCACAATTTGTAAGATCTTCTCAGACTTTGAGGAGCCCAAGCTTTTGGTCAAGGAGGAGAGGACCCTTTGTCACTCTATCAGCAAGTTTTAGCATCACTGTGGCTCTTTGATTCCTTTAGAACAATATTCTAATCTAAGGTTTTATTAATCAGAATCTTCTGTAGGTCAAAGGGAGTTTCAGTTAAAGTTTAAACCCTGTCTGAACTGACTTAATCTCAAAGTTTTCTGACACTACCCCTATTAAGACATAATAAAGGGAAAATAGCTTTAATAAATTAGTCTGTGAACCTGGATAACAATCTAACCCATTTTGATAAAGGTTATGGAGTACACTAGCCCATGGTAGTATATCGTTCTATAGGGCCTAGATTATAGAACATATAAATTTGTGGTCCCTTCCTTCAAGGCGGTGATGATAGAACATGATAGGGCATCACAATATATTCTGGCATAAGAGTTTTTGTGGCATTGGATTGTTTCACCTCTTTTTGGGTAACAGCCACAAGGGATATGAACACTAAAGGCTTGTAAATTAGATATTTCAACCGCTTGTCTTCTCATGGCTAAGTCGAAGTTCCCTGTAAGAAAGACTCCAGATAGGCTGAACATTGGAGGGTAGAACATGATCCCATGAGTAAGAGCTTTAAATGTAGACATTTTTAATTTTGACGGCAGCTCACTTGTTAAGCCATCAGAGCTCATGGAAGGTACTCATTCCATCTACACAGGTCAATTTGTGCACGATTTTCAATAAAAAAAATGATGATGTCATTAACCATTCAATGGCCCATTGGTTGCTGTATTGTAGGGAATAGTGATGGCTGATTTGTTATTTTTAACGCATTAAGTTCAGTTACAACTTGCAATATGATTTTTGCCCAGACAGTAGGCATTTGGGCTACCATGCCTAGCAAAAATGTGCTTGAGCAGGAACAAAGCAAGCTAAGTCATGGAAGAGACCAGAGGGATGGCCTCAACCCACTTCATAAATGGTCATCAGCGATGACAATGTAGCGGTGTCCATATAAGGATGTAAATAGAGATCTGATTACATCCATACTCACATTGATGGAGGTAAAGATGACTGATTACTTTATGTTAAAACATGGCATAGTAGGTCTTTTTTAGAGCATAAGAGACATGAGTCAAGAACATCATAGTTGGTATCAATCATGATTTACCAGTAGCATCGATAATTGAGCCACTCATAGGTTTTTTTCATGGCGCCATGACCTACCGTTGTATGTGCTTCCATAATGGTTTTAGTTCCAGCTGTAGGAATCCAGCTTATTTACGCTTGCTTGGTGCTACACCGCTGGATCCCACAAAGGATTTTAATAAATAAAATGTATAGAACTATAAAAATTGGATTTTTTATAATTTTTAATATGAGCAAGGGGTTAAAATGAGAAGTGATCCATTTCTTATTTCAACAATTAGTATTTATACTACTTTTGAGGGTCAGAGGAAATTTGGGGATAGGTTTGGAATAGCTTCAATGCTTCTAATTTAGGTAATTAAGGTGTCAATCCTATCAGACCTTAAGGAAAGTTATTTAATTTTAGTAAAATGGATGTTGAGGTTTTGGGGAAAATTATACCCATGTAAAAGTTTTGAGTACCACAACCAATCACTGCTAGAGAAATTATTCTCACTTTAGGGGGCCACCGCATTGGCTATAAAAAGGGGTGGCCCCCACGCAGGCTGAAAGGAGAGTGTCCTTTACTCTCCTGTTTCCAGCGTGGTGGTTCTTAGTGCACAGAGCCAACGCATGGAAACTAGAAGTTAGCACCAAGGTTACTAGAGCCCAGAAGAGGGTGCTGAAGCAATATTAACATAAGGTAAGAAGAGCAGTTATGATAGCAAACCATAGACCAAAAATGACGCGGTGCACCAAGTGGAAAGGATTAAACTTCCCAGGTTGGAGGGAACCTGGGCGACCCAACGGTGCATGAGTTGAAAACTTAATTGAATTTTAAATAAGGTGGTTAATGAAAGTGAGACCTCCTTAAAGAGGTCCATATACAGGTTTGCTAAAGATAACATAAAAAACGAAAAATGAGTAAACTGTTTATTAGGAAGTTGACCAACAAGGAATGTTGGTCAGAGAACATAACTAAACTTCAACAGGGGAATAAGGGGTTCACTGAAGTGGGCCCAAGAACCAACCCACCAATAAGCACACACTACCATCCCAATTGGTAGAATATGCCAAAAACGACTTCACTCATGTAATTGATTGAAGTTGGATTTAACCTGAACGTGTGATTTTGTAAATAAAACAGGTTTTGAAACCCCATTCCTCAACTAACTGAACCGAACAATCTGCATTCATTACATAAACCATTCGTTTCAACGCCTGGGCCAACATAAGGGGCTGGGCATTTGGCGCCCCACTAGTACCAACCTGGGCATATTTCGCCCATACTCAGCGTTGGTCTAAGGTATGCCTAAGGTCAGGGAGGGCCTGTAACTTCACTTTCTGGGCCTCCTAGCGCCCAGCCTTATCCATAGGGTCAGTCCCCACTATGATATCATGTGACTATGACACAGGTGTTGTGAAGGACTTGGTGATGGTTGGGGGAGTACCTTCCGCTAGTTTCCCCACAAGCCCATCATGAGATCAGCAAAATCCAATCATTAATTTTTTCAGAAAAGTGCCTTTACAATTTTCAAACTGGTGTTACCCTAGTTAATGGGGTTCCTTTTAAGAATCTGCCAGGGTCCTTTAGTTGATATTGCCGACATTTTCATTAACTTTGCTTTTAATAGCATCAGAAAAATTGAAAATGGCCAACATTTCCCTTACTCGGCTGAACTCAACCTAGGACATTCTTATGTTTAATCTGCAAAGGCAAATGCCTGACATCACCCCCCTCAAGAATGTTGGAGGGCAAATAGGGATGGAGGAAACGCCCATGTACGCGATTAATTATGATACCAGTAGCTAGATTTTTGATAGAGTACTCATTTCCTCTCTTGTAGATGATGGTGAAAGGACACTCCCAAATTGATCTAAGCTTACCGCTTCTAGGAGTGATGCGGTTATGGTAGTACAACACCATGTTATATACTTGGAAGGTAGGTGTGGGGGTTTGTAACTCATTTGCAGCCTGCCCAGATTGTTTCTTTTTTTGCTAAATTAGTCATAGCTTCATATTGGAGTTGACATAGGTGCTGAGCTAATCTTCTCATACTCTCACCAGTTCCTCAACTCTATAAGAGAATACATCCTTATCTAAGAGGGCAGGTATTCCTGTTCCCGCCCATACAAGACATGAAGGGAGACATTTTTAAAATTTGGTGATAGCTAACCTGGTATGTCATAAGATCACTAGGTAAATATTGATCCCAGTGAAGGGGATCAAAGGAGGGCAGTATTTGAAGAATGGAAACCAAGTTTTCATTTGCTCTTTCCACAGTCCCATTTGTGATGGGGTTATATAGAGCTGAGAAAAGTTTTTGTGCTCCCATAGGTGTGGCCAGTATTTTTACTACTCTGGAGGTCAAGTTTTTTTCAATTATCACAGAGTATTACTTGAGGAAAGCCATAACCGGTGAAGATGTGTTGATGTAGGAAGGTGGCCTTGGCTGTTTGAGCAGGGAGAGCCACAGCCTCAACCCTCTTAGTGAAGTGGTCAATAGCTACTAGGATAAATCTGTTTCCATTAATCTACTGAGGAAGGGTACCTACAACATCCAGGATGATGGTGTGGAACGGTTGTTGAGGGGTAGTTAGTTGATATTGGTATATAGACTTGAAACCAGATTGCTTCTTACAAGTAAGACAGGCTTCCAAAACATCAATGATAGATTCCATCATTCCATCCCAGTAAAACCAATCTTTAATCCATTCATAGGGTTTATATGCCCCTCCATGACTTAGGGTGAAATGTGCTTCTAGGATAGTAGGTACATTTTCCAAGGGTCAAAGGAAAGGTAGACATTTTGTCCCCACCTTCTTATACAACGTCCCATCTTCAATTTTAGTGTTTCGGGAGTGCCAGGCTAACATCTTCTAAACAGGCCATCCTCTTCCTCCCATTCATTGAGGGTCTTTAAGAGGTCATGTAACCTCTCCACCTCACTATTATCCAAATGAAGGACTGGTAGCCAAGTCAATCCATCAACATTCAAGTGACAGGTTCTAGAATGTTGTTCAATCTCCATGCTATAAAGGCTTGAGCTTTAGAGCCCAGCGAGCTAGATGACCAGTAGGATCCTTCATGTTCTGTAACCACTTTAGAGATGTGTGATCGGTAACTACAATGAAGGTGGCCCATAGAGAAAAGGGAGGTTTTGCTTTACAGCCAACAGAACAGCAATGCACTTCTTCTCCGTTACACTGTAATTGCGTTCCGCCTTTAACAGCATCTTACTAAAATAGGATACAGAATAATCAATACTGTGTTCCTCTAATTGGGCTAAGATGGCCCCAACAGCATAGTCTAAGGCATCAGTGAACAGGTTAAATGTGTATTATAATTGGGGTGCCGTAGGATAGGACGTTGTTGTTGTAGTAGTTTCATCGTCTCAAAAGCGGCTTTTTGTTCTGCACCCCAATAGAAAGGGGTGTTCTTGGTTAATAGCCGGGCAAGGGGATCATTGAGTTGGGCAAACTTAGGGATGAACTGATGGTAATACCCCATGATTCCTAGAAATACATGAATATCCTGTAGATTTTTAGGGAGCGGTATTTTTGAGATGGCTTCGACCTTATCCTGCATGGGTTGAGTTCCTTTTAGGGAAATGGAGTGACCAAGGAAATCCAATTTTCTTTGAAAGAAGGTGCACTTGGAGGGCTTCACCTTAATATTTGACTTACATAACCATTGAAACACCTCCTTCATGTGATCAAGATGTTCGTTAAAAGTGTTTGAGAACACCGTGATGTCATCAAGATAGATGATGACACAAGTCAACTTGAGGTCCTGCAAGATGTGATCCATTGCACGCTGGAAAGAGACAGGTGCGTTGCACAACCCTTGTGGTAATCTTGTGGGTTGGAAGAGACCTTCACTACAAATAAGAGCGCATAACTCCTGATCTTGAGGAGAAATGTCCATTTGCCAATAACCACTGGCCAAGTCCATTGCGAAGAAGAAGTTAGAACCAGAGAGCTGGGCCAGGGCTTCATCAATGCGAGGGATAGGTTGGATATCCTTCTTTGTAAGGTTATTTAACTTTCAGTAGTCCATGAATAATTAATAACCTCCGTTTTTTCTAAATTAGCAGGAGGGGTGAAGAATAAGGGCTTTTTTTGAAGGAACAAGCGACCCCGCGTATAATAACTGCTGGAGCTCAGTCCTCATTTGCTGTTCCCCCACCTTTGATTTGCAATAAGGTTTGACCTAATAGGGCGGGCATCACCCACATCAATGGAGTGGCACCTGCCCTCCATGTGACCATAGTCAGTTTCCAATTTAGAGAATATGTCACTTTATTCGTCTAACAATGTATGAACTTTTTGCAACTCCTCTGGGGTCAGCTTATCCGATATATGAACAATGGGCAAGGTGCACACCATGTTGTTCATGGTAAGCCCAAATCCGACATAGAGCCAATGTAATGGATATGTTCAAAGTCCTCTACTGGGAGTAAGAAACCTCTGCCAATCTCCTGGTGTTTCCATATGATCATGTATTTTCTGGTGAGGTTTCCTAGAAGAATCGTAATTGGCTTTGATAGACTGGGTCTAGTATCCCAGACAAGGCACGAGGCTCCAAGGGGCTTACGCCCTCAATACTTATGAGGGGCAATAAAAATTATGTGGGATTTATAGTGTGATTTTAGTGTCAACCACTTTTTGTTCCCCAGGCTTAATCAAGACCTCATCTGCCGCATAAAAAGGAATACCATCCCCAGTATCCACTGAATTGGGCAATTTCTTAAGTATTGTGACTTGAAGTGGAATATGGCAGGGTTATAGATTAAAAAGGGTATTTGACCAGGCAAGAGTTTCTGTGCTTGCTGGGTTATTTATTTAATAAGACTAAAAAGACTTCGTAGTTGAGTAACAAGAGGATCCCTTGCTTCAGGTTGATGATCCTTCATACTCAATAATAAATTGAGTGCCGATGAGAATATCATATGAGTTATTGTCCAAAGCCACAGCAGGGGATGATAGGATAAGCTTACCAATTCAAATGGGAAGGGAAGAGTATGCCCTAATAGCACGGGTATTGTTGAGGCCAGTAGTTCCAAACTCTTGCATGTACTCCAAGTCAGGCGCTAGCTTTATATTCTTGATAAGCTTAGTGGAGATCACGTTGACTGGGGAGCCAGTGTCCAGGATGGCCAATATTCGGACCTTTTGAATGACCACTTTAACCTTAGTGAGCATTCCTCCAAATTTAGGTGACAAAGCTAAGACCTCCTTGAGCCAAAAAGTGGAGGTTAGCTTTTTAGCAGTATCAGGGTATTTATCCATGATGTATTCTATGGGATGAACCCACTGAAGAGGGCGCATCAAGACAAACAAAAATTGTTCACCATCGCTGGCAGTGTCAATAGCTTTTGGACACCATAGAATTTGACTGAGATACGTTTACTCAGGTATAGCGGTCTCATCTAATCCTCCAACGTTTAAATTATCAGGAACATCTATTTCCGCAGGGGCTCCCAATATGTAGTAACCAACGTCATCGTAACCCCCTCAGATTCCTCCCCAATGGTATTTTCAACAACATGGAATGCCGCAATGGGGGTAGGTTAGATGGCCACAGAAGATTGGGTAGCCTTAAAGCGCGCATTTACCAGCTAATCTTGAGGGGTAGGCACAACAGCTTTAGTGAGCTTGTGCGGGCGTATGGTTGTTACAACCTTACAGGGCTTTGATTCAGTAGAAGGAGTGATAACCTGTTAAGTCATACTGAGGGAGCAGGTTTTGTATGGAGGATAGTCACAGGTGAACGCACTCCCAACTGCTTCACTGGCGGTAGCTCCTCAATGATGAGAGCTGAAGATATCACCTCAGCTTCTTCAGGATTTACACCTGAACAGAAATCGGCAACACTTTTAAAGCCTCCTTTAGATCATAGATGCTTTTTAAATGGCGTTATACTGAGATGATATGACTGCTAGAGAGGGTTAAGAGGCTACCCAGCTAACCTGACGGCGATAGCATCATCAAGGGTAAGCATGTTATAAGTGGACAACCTTTGCACAGTGAGGTAAAAGCGCTCAGCAAAGGCAAGGGTTGATTCACCTTCAAACATACTAAGGCGCATAAAGACATGTTTTAACCTGTGTAGACTCTGTTTTAATCCAAATTCAACCAGAAGAGCCTCTTTCACCTCTGCCCAAGTTCATGAAGGGTTCAGGTTAGGAACTATCATTTCTTGCGCTAGATGACTTAACCAAGGAAGGATGTGGCGAACTTTTTGCTTGTCTGTGGTTCCATCCATAGTGGCTTTATAAACGTATAAGAAAGTAGCAATGCTCCCTTCACCAGGGAAAAACTTTTCTTTAAAGGGAACTTTGTAAGGACGCTGTTCAAACTCTTTAAGGCGGACTAAAGCGTTTGCTAGTTGCTTTTCAAGAGCAACTACTTTTGACATACAGAGCCCCCTGTAATGAACACCATTTTTAGGAATCCAGCTTAGTTACGTTTGCTTGGTGCTACGCCGCTGGATCCCTCAAAGGATTTTAGTAAAATAAAAATATAGGACTATAAAAATTAGATTTTTTCTAACTTTAATATGAGCAAGGGGTTAAAACGAGAAGTAATCCCTTTCCAATTTACAACGATTAGTATTTATACTACTTTTGAGGGTCATAGTGAATTTGGGGATAGGTTTGGAATAGCTTTAATGCTTCCAATTTAGGTAATATGGGTTTCTTCCTATCAGATCTTGGGGAAAGTGAGTTAATTTTGGAAAAAGGACGCTGAAGGTTTGGAGAAGAATATACCCATGTGGCAAGGTTTTGATGTACTGCAAACAATTACTGCTAGAGACATTATTATCACCTTGGGGGCCACCGCCACGCCTATAAAAGGGGGTGGCCCCCGCGCAGGTGTTATGAAGGACTTGGTGATGGCTAAGGGAGTACCTTCCGCTGGTTTCCCCAAAGTCCTTCATGCAATTGGCTAAATCTGATCATTTAAATTTACAGTAAGTACCTGTGCAGGTTTTGAACTGGTGTTACCCAGGTTAATGGGGTTCCACCAAGAATTGTCCGGGGTCTTTTGGCTGATATCGTCAACATTTTCATTAAAATTACTCTTAATAGCATCAGAAAATTACAAATGGCTGAAATTCCCTTGCTCAGCTGAACTCAACCTATGACATTCTATGTTTAAGCTGCAAAGGCAAATTCTGACATCAGTTAATGGACAGACATAGGGTAGGCAAGAGGAGCCTAACTGTATAATTGTGGGATCCAGGGAGTGTTTTGGCTTGCAGGTGCTGAACGTAGCTGTATATCCACAAAAATATTTTAAAAAACTTAAAAGATTACTCTTTTAATGGAAGTAAAAATTGAGCACTTTTTTAAGTTTTTTTTTATTTTGGGGCGCTGGTTAGCTAAGAGAAAGTGTTTAACTCAATACCAATATTCAGTATTTAAACTATGGTAAGTATTGAGAATCAAAATGTTTCAGAGTAGCATTCAGAATAGCTGAACCACATTCCAAATCAGGAAATATGGTATACTACCTTATCAGATCTCATGAATTTTGAGTAACTTTTGGGTGAATGACAGATGGAATGGGTTTTTGGGGCAGTATACCCATTCAGTAATGTTTTGATGTATTACATTTAATCACCTCTGGGTAAAATAATTTCACCTTGGGGGACCTTCACCACACATATTAAAGGGGTGGTACCTGCTTAGGTGTTGTAACTGAACCAGAGGTGGTAGGGGATGAACTGTTGGATGAATGCCCCTGAATATGCCCCAAAGTCATAGAAATCTGACTATACATTTTCAAGTTGTTTGCAAATTACTATTTGTAAATGTATTAACCTGATTTTTGAAGGTACACCGAGAATTGGCTAGGGTCTTATGGCTGTTATCATTAGTAGTATAATTTAAATGACTTATTTTAGTATTGAAAACATGCATATGGCTGATGTTTCCCCTTGTTAGCTGCTTTTAACCAAAAATGTTCTTTATTTGCAGCTGGGAGCACAAATGTCTGACAATAATTTTAGTTCATCATTAATTCAAGTTTTGCCATTATATGCTCTAAGCGCTCTTAAACTTCTGGAGCCTCTTTATCCCATGCTTCAAGTCAACCTATAAGTTTTGTAAGTGTGATCTTCTTCAGATGCGTACATGATTAGTAATGGCAAACAAGATAGTCCATAAGCAGATTAGTGTATAGCATCCACCTGATATATAATTAAGAAATCGTAAGCTTGTAGGTTGAGAGCCCAGCGCATGAGCTGGCCATCTATGGCATTCATATGTTGAAACCACTAAAGCGACGCATGATCAGTTAAAATCATAAAATGTTTTCCATAGAGGTAGAGATAGAACAGCTTGATGTCTGAGAGTATGCTAAGCATTGCCTTTCCTTGATGCTATAATTCCGCTCTGCTTTGGTTAAAGTTTACTAAGTAGGCTATGGGATGGTCAACTTGGTCAAAACTGAGTTGTGCTAGAATAGCCCCGTTGCAGAAGAAGCCATGAATAAATCAGCAGATCATTATTTGACCGCAAATGAGCAGAGTTCACCCCAAACCGGCAAAGGTTCAGGCTACCTACTTATCACCAATGGAGAATGCCGCTAATATAGATTTGGTGTAAACTAAGCAATTTTTCCGACTATCAAAGTGACGTCATCTAAAATAATTTTCTCCCTGACTCATCAGATGATTTTAATAATGAAGAAAATGAAATTCTCAAGATTTATATGAAAATTAGCCCTTTTATATCGTTGGCGGATGAAATAATTTTTGTTTAACCAATAATAATGATGACTCAACTGATTTTCTGAGGGTATGATAGTGGCTCAAGGGATAATTGATGAAAATGGGCAAGAATTAGTTAGTTGCATAGTATGACTCTCGCTACTATCTCAAGGCTTAACAAACGTGGACTACATGAACTATGGATTTGTTACTGTGAAACCCGTTCTGCTGAGTTTTTTGTTGATTCATTTAACTTAAAATGCATATGACATTAGCACTTAAGAGCGTGACGTTCCTCGAGGGGATTCAGGAATTATTATTAGTGTACAAGGGACAAATAAAATTAGAATAAAAGGTCATGGGAACGCCCTTGATGGGCTAGCAAGGCCATCTATGTCGTTGAAGATAAGGGCATAAAACAAAGGATAAGAGTTTTAAACCACCTGAGAGCTTGCCTTGTCAAGGGATAACCTTTTGTAAAAGTGCTATCAACCTGGAAACTTTTTCCAATCATGTCCATTGCTCTATGTGAAAGAGAAGGTGACGCCCCCTAAAGAGGATACCACCAATGCCTTTAATTGGTGGGATTTCCACATTTAGGGTGAAGCCAATTATGAAGATGGTGATTTGGCTAGTTTAGAATTCATATGTTAAGGGCAACTATCACAGTGGCTGTGCCTGCTAGATTAAGAGTCCATGGCACTGATGAATCTAAATCAAGTGATACCTACCTGGTGCAAGAAAATCAGCCTACCTGTATCATTAATACAGTTGAAGAAGGAGAGCATATAGTTATGTCTAACTTTAAGAACTTAGCTTCAGATGGCAATAATACTTTCAAAGCTACCACTAGCGCTGCCACTCTTAGCATATTGAAGAAACTTGCTACAGATGTATTGATCATTGGAAACCCTTTTGGAAAAAGCTTGACAAAAGTAGAAGTAGTTATCCAGAATATGTGCGCCTTAGAAGTACTTAACACCAGGGCTCCAGTCAACATCATAGTATCTAAGCTCATGAAGAAGATAAAGTTCATATCTGATTTCAAATATAATGTAAATTACCTCACCACAGACCCAGACATTACCTTCACTCTAAGAGCCTATTCATTGCTACCCTTACGCTTTGGGTGCATAGTCCTAACGGCACCAGCAGTAGTTTTAGACAACAACCACTATGATTTCTTAATAAAGAAGCAGTTATTCTTGGAGTCTAGCGAAGATTGCATTCACATCAAGCACTGTGAGCATCTTAAGTTACCAACTTCTGTTGGTATTAGTATGAAGATGTCAAACTTCGAAAACAACAGATAAGCTTGGTGGAAATTAATTATTCAATCTATCTACCTCATCGACTAAACCCTGACTGAGAATTATTTTCAGCATTTACCACCAACTGTTACAATAGAAGAAGGACTTCTGATGAGTTCTAGTAAGACTATAGAGATTTAACTAGGGGATCAACTCCATATGACCTTGTCAATTAAGTTCGTCTATTCCATTGTATATCATTTTGGATTTATACAGCTGTGATGAGATTCTTTGAACAAGAGCCCTGAGTACTTCCAGGGCTATGACAGAAACTACTCTAGAGAGTTGAGCATCATCTTAGAAAAATCACTAACAACCTATCAGTTTCAAAAAGGGACATGTTGTCACACTTGTCTAATTGACCAATTGACAGGATAAAGAATCTATACATGCCATAGGAGATTTTGATAAGCTCAGGTTTGAGTATGTGACCCTAAACATAAAAAGGATCTTGACGAGCTGTTGAAAGAGTTCAGTGACATTTTAAGTACCGGATCCAATGAATATGGGCTCTTTATGGGAGAGATTCACAATATTTGATACTGGTTCCACTATAACATTCAAATTAAACGCTAAAAACTATCAAAAGAAAAGGATTCATTTATCACTTGATAGATAAACCAACTAGCTAAAGCAGGCTAATTAAACCATCTAAGAGTCCATGGTTCTTGACTTTGTTGTTCATACATAAAAAGGATGGAAATACAGATTAGTCATGGACTACCACCATTTGAACTATATGGAAATAAGGAATTATATCTGCTCTCATACATTGATGATGCTCTGAAATGCCTGGGTTGCTCAAAGTACTTTTCAGCAACGGATCTGGTCAACGGCTACTTACAGATGGATCTCTCTCCAGAAGATCAGGAGAATTGCGCCCTGATCAGTAGCCAGGGGTTGTTTGATCCCATGAGGATGTAGCAGGGGCTCTGCAACGCCCCTGCTACCTTCCAGTGCACAATAAATCGCTTTTTTAGTAATCTCAAGTTATCCAGAGTTCTTATTTATCTTAATGACATCACCATATTAAGCCAAACATGACAAAACCATCTATAGCATTCTGAGAGGTCTTTATCTGGCTGCTTGCATCTAATTTGAATCTGAAACAGATCAAATGCACCTTTCTAAATAGATAATTATGGTTACTTGGGCACAAAATCAACTTTAGCGGAATCAAGCATTAAGATATGAAGGTGAACTCCATTGTGGCTATGGAACCACTAAGGAGCATGAGGGATATTTTAATTTTCCTCGGAATGATGGGATATTACTAGCAGTTCAGCCCCACTTTGTGGACTTGGCAGCACACCTTGCATACAGCTCATCAAATCAACGAAGCTCACGTGGGGCCTGGAACATTAGCAGGCCTTCGCGGAGTTAAGGGCAATATTGGTAAAGGCGCCAATCTTGGCCTATCCTGACTTCAGTAAAACATTCTTTTTCTATACTGACGCTAGTGATATAGTACTTGACGCAACCTTGGCACAAAGATGAAGATGAAGTGGATCACAAGATCAAATACTATTTTAACTTGGTCATTAAAGCTAAGCTGAATTACACAGTCACCAAGCAAGATTTCTTGGTAATAATCTGGGTAGTTAAGAACTTCAGATCTTACTTTTATGGGGTATATTTTTAGGTTGTGATGAATCACACATCGCTCTGCTGGTCATGGATCATGAAGGATCCCAACGAACGCCATGCTCAATGGGATGTACTCCCTAGGGATATGATTTTGAAATGATACACCGAGCTGGGGACATACACCTGGACACTGAATGCCTATTGTAATTTCCAACATTTTTTTAAGCCTAGAGAGAAATCAACTTTATGACTTAACATGGGCTTTCAGAAAAGGCTTGGAAGACGAAACAGAGGAAGTAAGAGCGTCCTAAAGAGATGCTTTAAAGACGCCTGGCGTGTCAATGATATTCTACAAAAGAAGATACAGAATAGATTATACCCCTATATTCACCCTAGTGACCGCATGGTGCTAATTATGGATGCTTATAAGCACATGGGCCAAAAAATTTCATAAAAAGCTGGAATAACTGAAAGATAGATTCTACTTGGATTTTATTTCTGACGAAGAGCACCAAGCTTTAAAGTTGTGTATATATTATATGAGTTTCTTCTCACTGGAGAAGCAATTTAAGTTATGTTAATAATCTATACAGCGCCTTTAAGCAATGTATCAATAAAAGTGGTGGGACCAATACCAACTGCCTCTAGCGGATTGAAGTTCATCATAGTAACTCTTGACAGCTTGACCAAGTGGGTTAATGCCTATGAAGTCAAAAATAACACTTTAACTCTATTTCTCGCTTTTTTACAGCCAAGTGAGTACAAGGCACAGTTGCCCTCAAGTTTTACTTTTAGAAAATGGGAAGAATTTTATCTCAGACGTGGTGAAGAAGTTATTAGATCTAATGAGGTGAAGTAGCAGCTTACTAATCCCTAGATCATTTCTCAATATGGAAGCGTTGAGTAAGTAAATGGAACCTTTGGTGGGATTTTGAAGGCAATGTTCCTTAATTACAAATAGAAATGGGATCAGTTGCAGCCTTCAGAGTTGAGGGCTTACTGGTTAAGACACCATTGAGTGATTGGTATGTCCCCTTTCAAAGCCCTGTATGGCTAGAGGCAGCTCTGAAGACCATCCTGACATCAATCATCACAGCGGACTGGAAGAACCTACCGCTGGAAGCTATCAGCAGGAGTTAGATGATAAACTTATCAGAGTTCTTTTGGAAGCTTTAAAAAATAATGAAGTGACTATCCTTAAAGTCAATGGGAGAGTCAAAGATTAACTGGGCTACTGGAATCTACCCAAGGGTACAATGTTTTGAACTATCATCTATGTGGGGAACACAGCAAAAGAAGTTACAGGCCATTTGAATATAGGACTGGTACTATCTTTGACATATAATGGAGCCAAATACTCCATCTAGTACGATGAAAAAAGTATTTTTTTAATAGTGTCATGATTCTGATATGACTGGACAATAATCCCTAAGTCAATGTGGAGGAACGGATGGAATCTGCCAAGTTTGATATGAGTATGATTAATTGAGCACCTCAAAATGAGGAAATATTGGGTTGTTGGGAAATTCCCTTGAATTAGGTGATTGTAAAATTAACGAATGAAGAATTAACAGAACCAATGAGATACTGAAAAGTAAATTACCAAGCCATGAAAGTGGTATCATCTGAAATTGCTATGATATAAGCGAGATAAGATGATTGAGAGAAGGGGGTTGATAGTTTAGAGTGAGAGGAATAGCGAGGATCCGCTGTAGTTATTATATTAAATAAAAAGAGTATAGTGGGAGCAAGTGCTCCATATTTATTAAATAAGTTTATTTTTTTGTCTCAAGGGTAACAATTCCCATATCAGTAGTCCTATTACTCAGTGGGTCAAACCCTGCGCAAAATCATACATGTCGTATCTAAACAATAACGCCAATTTTATAACAGTGATGCTCACTACAGGGGGCCCATTGATCAATCACATATATTGATAAATGTTTTTCAGTCGCTCGTCATGTCATATCAGGCTTGCTTTGGCAAGGAATCATCTCAAATTCCTGCAACTGTCGAATATGCAGAACCCAAGCTTGCCCTGAACACTATGCTTTAATGGAAGAAGGAGTTTCTGCAATAATGTTGTATCAATAAGCTGCCTACTTTTGATTGTGATGGGAACACCCATGGATTCTTTAAACAATTTGAGTTTGCAGTAGAAGGAGCTTCAGATTGGAATAAAGCCAAATTATTAATGTCCACCCTGGATGTTGAAAGCACTAACCCCGTTACTTGCTATCTTCCCAACAGTTCCGTTACCTATCAACAAGTGAAGAATACTGTGCTGTGGTTGTTTGAAGGGAACTCTAAAAATGGCGCAACAGAAGACTGAGTTTCTAACCATGGGGCTTCACCATAATGAGACCCTCACTGCATTTGCTGATCGATTTTCAGCAGAAGCCCATGTGTTAATTGGGGCAGAAGCTTTAACTGAATGTGACATAAGCATAGCAATGACCTCCACTGTGAAATCACACCGTGAGTTTTTCAATACCATGGCTCCATATTTAAAAGTTGGCATGCCTTAGCTTAAACTTGTTCAAATTCTACACCAGTTATCCGCTACCTTCCCTCCACCCAATATAGAGTGATAACTTATTGCCTACGCTGCTAGCCTTGTTTATTCGGAGGAATGATCCCTCCCTGTTCAGCATCCAGTTGGAATTCCCTGAAAAATCATCATTATAAGCCTCACTTCCAGTCAATTGCTAACAGCAGTTTACCTATCAGGAGGGGCCTGGTTACACTGTTTGATACCAGCCCAATTTTTGGGGTGGGCCACTTTACAGCCTTCAAGAACGCAGGTCTTATGGGGTTAATGCTTTTCATGCAGTCGCTGTGGGAAACTGGCTAGGAATTGTATAATTGAAGGGTCCAGTACCTACTGTGGGAGCAATATAATCAGGAAAAGTCAGAGCGGAGTAGATATGGGACTCTCTACCTCCGCTATTCTGACTCAAAACGTCCCACCTGAACCTATTCCTGTGCAGTCAATGGAAGTTTCTCAGTATGATGCCGCCTTTCTATGCCAGCAGCCTTTTGAAGGGGTAAATGTGCTGACATGAATGCAATTCATGGATATGGCGGAAGCAGGTACCCAGGAGCAACACAAAGCCTTATTCTTGCCAATTGTTCGATTACCTTTCTACAGATGAACCAGATCCACTAGCTGATGCGCTTTTCTTAAAAAGGGTAAATGCGGCCCTCCCTGAGGATGGTATTATAAAAATATTACCATAAAGTGGGAAGGGTATTATGAGCTTCCTTGAGAAAAGAGATCAGTCAAATGTCCATGTTTTAATAAAATCAGATGCATCTTACTCTGAGTGTACTTACTGTGACACTGCTGTAGTAAAAACACAAGTTTTTGCGATAATTGATATGGGTGCCCTAGTCATCATAGTGTCCACAAAGTTGGTGTCAAAGTTTATATTCAAGCCTGACGTGAAGCATCATATGGTGTATGGGACCGCAGTCGCAGAAAGCACATTCTCTGAAGGAGCAATCAGTGCTCTACCCTTACAGTTTGAGTCAATTGTAACTGTAGTCCCAGCTATAGTGTTACCTAACAATAACTATGACCTGTTAATTGAATCCGCTTTTATGCGCCACTTTGGGGCCGTTGTTGATATGACAGCGGAGACATTTGAAATTCTGGGGCAGCGGATCCCTATTTACTTCATTTACAGTGGAATGCTAAAGGATCCAGTACACATGAGTCACAGTTAACCTTGCATATGGTGATGGGGTGATTTCAGTTCACTATCATTGATCAAAGAGAAAGACCCGGGCCCTTCATCACCAAATTTATGAATATTAAGGGCTACCGCTTAGAGCTGCTGGTCCTATATCTATTCCATCTGGACACCAAGTAATCATAAGCACTGAGTTAGAGGTGGAAGTGCCTGCTGGGCTATATGGGGAAGTCATTGGGCCCTATCAGCAATCATGGCTCAAGCCTCACGTGGCCCCTGGCATTATACTCCTGGGGCATGGGGAGATCAAGATCCTAGTAGCAAATCTATAGGATAAACCAATGTAAAACTACTGACACCAAATAGTTGCATATCTACATTTCATCCCAGTTGAAGAGGTCCTCCAGGTTCATGAGTTCAGTTCACTGGATAAATTTGGTCTGCCCATTGAATCACAGCTTGGTGTAATGGCGATTGTACTGCGTGAAGATTTAATAGGGTTAACAGAAGACTCAGAAAAATCAAGTAGAAGCCTTATTTCAAAAATACAAAGAGATCTTTGCTGTCAATGATCATGATTTATGGTCCGCATGAAAGTGTGATCCATCGAGTGGACACTGGGGATCATCCCCCCATCAGATCTGGGAAATTGCTGATCTAGAGCAGCGGAAGAAGTTGTCACAGCAGAAAACGATAAACTGTTGGGCAAGGAATACTTGAACCATCAAAGAGCCCATGGGCTTTTCCTGTCCTAATTGTCAAAAAGAAGGATGGTACTAACTAGATAGTAATAGACTACTGCAAGCTCAAAGCATTATTAAAAAGAACTCATACCCTTTGCCACGAGTTTGATGATGTGTTGGACCATTTGGGTGGAGCTCGTTATTTCTCCACAAATAATTTAATATCTAGCTATTGGCAGATCAAGTTACCTGAAGTGGAACAAGAAAAATGCACCATAATCACGTCAAAAGGGCTTTTCAACTGACACATATGCCTCAAGGGCTGTGTAACGCCCCAGTTACTTTCCAATAGTTGATGGACACTATCCTTGGCAACTTGAAGCTGTCATGCGTTCTTGTATACCTTGACGATATTAAAGTTTTCTCCCCATGTTTTCCGAGTACCTTAGCCATTTGGAAGAGGTATTCCGCCGGCTGTCTGAGGCCAACATCAAAATCAAACCCCAGAAATGCCACTTTTTCAAGGAGCAGCTAGAGTACCTTGGGTTTGTAGTTGATGCAATAAAGCTGAGGCCCCAACCAGCTAAGGTGGAGGCAATTCAGGAGATGACTACACCAAGCAGTAAGCGAGATATACAAGTATCTTTAGGGATGGTCAGCTTTTATCGCCGCTTCATACCAAACTTCAGTTGTATTGGAGGTCCGCTGTTTGAGTTATTAAAAAGGACACCACGTTTGAATGGACAGAACACTGTCAACGCTCCTTTGATACTCTTCAAACAGCGTTTATTGAGGCGCCAGTGCTATGCTACCCAAATTTTGAAAAGGAATTTATTGTACAGACGAATACCTCTCTTTCTGCTGTGGAGGCAGTTCTATCCCAAAAAGATGATGAGGGGGAGGAGCACCCAGTGGCGTACAGCATCTGAAGCTTGAATAGCCATGAACATAATTAACTGTGACCTAGTGAAAGTGCTTAGCAGTGATTTATGCTTACAAGCAATTCAGAGTATATTTGCATGGTGTAAAATTTAAATTTGTAATGGATCACGCCTCGTTATGATGGCTGCAGAACCTTAAGGAGCCTGAGGGCTGGCTAGCATGATGGGCTCTTAAACTACAGGCTTACAACTTTGATATTCTTCACCGACCAGGAGCAAAACACCAGAATGCTGATTGCTTATCAAGGATACCAACTATTCCAGTTACGGCAGATATGAGTGATATTATCTATGACAAGATGCTCAGCGGAAGGTACAATGATGAGCCTCCCCAAATCATCAAGGCGTTGAATGAAATGCAAGCCAATAATTTCCAGCGGAATGAAGAGTTGTAAAAGCAGATTGTCAACTCAACAATAAAAATTCCATGACCCTCAACGTGTTTTAACATTATCATGAGCGCACATAGGGCAGTCGTGCATGGTGGCATGTGCAAGATGTTGGAATTATTGCGGCCTCAGTATTACTTGGAAAGCATGAACTTTGATGTGCTTGATACTATCTCCTCCTGTCACCAGTGCCAGGTGGAAAAGCCGCTCTACCAGAAGACCTCATACCTGTGATGGTCAAGGCGCTGCCTGACCGCCACATAGTCCCAACCCCCCCTAAGGCGGAGATCGTGGCTAATAGTATTGTGCACAATATACATAAAACCGTAGGGCTCAAGGGCAATGACCCTCAAAAATGGCATTCTGTCGAATCAGATGCCACAAAATTGACAAAACCTCGAGACAAAGGTTGACATAAATGGCGACTAGGCCAATCAGAGGCCGCCAACCTGAATTCTGAGGTCCCATGCATAGAGATTGGCAATGTCAAAGAGCAGCCCAGCGAATCAGGGGCTGCCAAGCCAAATAATGCCAAAAATGGAAGTGGCATGAATTACGGCATTGGGCAGCTCAATGAATCAGGAGCTGCCAAACCAAATAACACCAAAAAAGGAAATGACAGCATTGGGCAGCTCAACAAATCAGGAACTGCAAAGCTGAATCTGCTGCTCGTCAAAAGTATTGAGAGCCATGGTGAAGTGCAGCCTAGCAAATCAGGGGCTGCAAGGATGAATTATCTAAAAAATGGGAATGTTGGCAATAAGGTTGAGACGAGCTCTGATTTGTCCTTGACGAATGAAAATAAATGTGAAAAAGTTTCTGTAACGCCATGGGTACTCAACATATGGTCTAGAATGGGCCTATACAGGGAAATCAGAGGCCTAGATTCTCAAAATAGGCCTGCAGATAGCCCACTGTCCACGGACTCCTCGGGGTCCAATTCCCCATATCCCCTGTTCTATAATATAAAAACCAATCAAGCAAAGGTGTTTAAGATAACTTCGTCTTCTAACATATAGAATAAAAACCTTAAAAATTGAAAATAAAATTTTGAGATTTCAAAAAATCATTTATTGAGATTTAAAGGAAAATCAGGGATTTTGAGTGAAGCAAAATGGACCATTCCTCAGATTTCAACAGAGCTGTCGCCTCTCTATATGCTCTCTCTGGAGGCCAAACTGCCCTCCTCAGTGTGAGCATCATCCTCATGGTGTTCCAGGGATATCTAAACCGCTCAACATGCCAACGAATGAGGGACCTAACCACAGCGGCCCTCTCTTGCCTATGGGCCCTCACTTGGGCCCTCTTTCCCAACTGCTTTGTGGCAATGTGGAAGACCCCATTCGTCACAATACCAGTTAGTGAAGCTGCACTTTGCTTGGCATACGGTTTCCATTGATGTCATTGGCCCTCTGCCAACAGGAGCTAACTGGTCCATGCATATCCTGGTGGAAATTGACCACTTGACCAGGTGGGTTGAGGCGCGGCCCATTCAGGATTTGGGGGCAGTTACTGAGGCTAAGTTTGTAATAGAATGCATCATTCAGCGTCACAGGTGCCCGCAATTTACCCTTATCAACGATGGTACTAATTTTACCTCTCACATAATTCCCAAGCTCAATGAAATGATGGCCTTCCGAGGGGTTCTAACAACCCCATATCACCCCAATTCCAACGGAATGGTTGAATGGGTCAATGGGACCCTGGTGAACATACTACGGAAGTTGGTTATGGATAGGCACTCTGATCAGAGTACCCTCCGTTCTACCGCAGTATTTGCCTACAACATTAGCTATCATTCTGCCACGGGGAAAAGCCCATTCCAATTGCTTTATGGACGGCACCCCGCCCTTCTTGCGCTTCTATATGCTTGTGTAGAGGACACCGGCGGAATGGATCTGCAATGCTATTTGGCTGCCTTAATGAATATGCTGATTAAATTACAAACCAAAGGATACTCTTTCAGCTTAGCCAAGAAAATCAAAAACCAGGCTGCTGATTAGGTACAGCGAAGTGACCTAGCATAGTTCAAAGATGGAGACATGATTCTATTCCATGATCAACATGAGTTTGTGAGAAACACAAGCTGGCTAGTATCTGGATCAGGCCACTTAAAGTTATTGAGAAGACAGGTATGGATGCATATACTATCAAGGACCCCGCTAGCGGTCAGATCATCAACTGAGTGCATGCGAAGTTCCTCCAGGCGTATAAGCAATAGGAGCCTTATCATCCAGTCAAATGTGGGATAATGTCACAATTCTGATATGACTGGACATTAAGCCCTAAGTTGATATGGTGGAACAAATGGAATCCGCCAATTTTGATATGATTATGATTATTTGAGCACCTCAAAATGAGGCAATATTAGGTTGTTGGG